>SNQJ01S0070320.1:0-19198 GCA_010110895.2 Picea sitchensis | reverse complement strand
GGACTTGGAAATAGGTTTTTGATTTACCAGAGAAGATAGAAATCATCTATGAGTAAATCCACAATGGTCTACCCTCTCAGATTGTTGAACATTCCTTTGAACTTTTCTCCACTCTCTCTGATTATGAAAAAAATATTTGTATAACTTTTAAAGGATAGATGCCTACCTTTCTCATCCCATGATGAAGGAAATCCCATATTTACTATATTTTCAAATTTGTTTGTGAACAACTCAACGTTTCTTTTCACCGATATACTTTTATTTTGAGCTTGTTGTAGTAAATTTCTCTTAGTGAAAATATTTTCATC
The DNA here is from genome assembly GCA_010110895.2 of Picea sitchensis. Lineage (NCBI taxonomy): Eukaryota > Viridiplantae > Streptophyta > Pinopsida > Pinales > Pinaceae > Picea > Picea sitchensis. Next base: position 18,890 of record SNQJ01S0070320.1, on the reverse strand, counting down.
CTCCATGACCATTGTGGTTCTATCTTTCACACCTTTAATTTTTAGTACTTCACTGGAGTTGGAATTTAGGAACATGATAACTCTGGTAGAAACATGAGGTCTAGTTCCTAATTCTTGGAATTTTTTCATTATATTGTCATCTGCTTCATTTGTCAATAGGATCTCATCATCAATTATTTTGAAGAAATCCCAAATATTTCCAACTTCAATAATGATTTCATCCAAAATGATGTGTTTAGCTCCTACCAGATATGGTTTTCTATACAATTTGTTCTTAATTTTCTCCATGTATGTCAACATCTTGTCTTTCATCTTCTGGTATTCTCCAACAACTTTATCCTTATCCTTGATTTCTTCATTCTATGTTGAAATTGTTTTCTTCAGTTTTTCAATTTCAACTCCCTGCAGGTTCAAGTTTTCTAATGCTCTAGATAATACATATGTTGGATCTGTTGATCATGTTACCTATGATGAAGAGGATCCTCCTTTTAGGATTTCCATCATCTCTTCATACAATTCAACATGTCCCTCCATCCATATCATATTTTTGAGGAGTTGATCCTTTTCTGCTTGGATAACCTGTAATTATGGAGTTTGGACATGTTCAATTCCATAGATATTAACCCTTTTATTTAATTCATGGATCTTTGTATCCTTTGTTTTCATCAAGACTTGCACAGAATATGCATCTTGTGGATTAGCTCCTAGATCCGTTACCCATTGTTCCAATTCTTCCACTCTTATCTACTTAGTTCTATTAGCTAAATTTTCATTTTTTAGCTGATTTTTTGTCTTCTGATTTATGGCTTGAAGCTTCTTGATTCCAATAGTGGCTATCATTACATATCTATTCAACATCTCTCCATTTTGACTATGGAGATCCTTTTTATCCAATGGGTAAACTGCATTGAGATTAATAGATATGTTTGTCACTTTATTTTTCTCTTTTGGTTCAGGCACTACTATGTTCAATCTACCTTTTTCATAGTCTACAGATGATAGAATTTTGGTCTAAGGTGTCTCTTGGTCAAATATTTTAGGAAGAATGTTTTGTTAGATATTTTCACTCATCTTCCTGGTAGCCATGAATTGATGAACTTGATCGATATGTATCCAATGAATCTTTTCCACTTTGGCTTTCTAAACTCTGATAATTTGTTGATGATGACACTTCTACCATCACAATAGGTTCTTTGTGTTAGATTTTCAATGAGCTATGGCTCATGCATTCTCTTTAAATTTTATGTTTAACTATTACTTGAACCATAACTACTGCAGCAAACCAAGATCACAAGAAGAATAACCATGCACAAGAACACAAGAAATATCCTGGGAAACCCTTCTCAACAAGGGAAGAAAACCCAACCAATCCTTTGYTATATTCCTCAAGAGAAAGACCTCCCACACCATCACCAAACCTATCACACAAGAGGGTGCTACAATTCTCATAATTTCATACCACAACTTCTGAAATCATGAGATGACACAATGTTAAGTGTGTTTCCTCAATGGGGATTCACCTTTATTTATATAAGACTTCTCACATCAAATGATGTATCTATTGGCACAATAGGGCTGACATCAATAACTCAAAATATAATTAATAATTACCATATTAATTATCTTTTATATTAACTATATTTTACATTAATTATCAATTACATTAAGGTGGGGCCGACCTATACCCTTTACATTACAATTAGGGTTACAGGTAGGTCTGACTCTTGAACAATATAACAAGGGATCTCATACACCCACTAGTTCTCAACCACTAGGGGAAAATCCATAGGTATGTCCATATCTCTATCTCATTGTGTCTCACAAGATAACCACACTCACTAGTGCTCAACCACTAGGATCACGTTCACATGTGCTCATCCACTGGCACGTCCAAATCAACATATCTTATTTCCCACTGCATTACACAAGAGAGTCATCTGGAGTTCATCATCTCAAATCTATGCTCATAGGAGGCTAATACATAATCTTCATCTATGTCTTATAACAATGCACCTAGCTCATGGGAATTCACACGTTCACCTTGTGCTCAGCCAGAGGCACGTCCAACTCAATAGATATCCTTTCTCACTGCATTACACAGGAGAATCATCTAGAGTTCTTCTCAACTCTCTATAAGGAGGAGGCCATCACTATGTTCCAGTTATGTCTCAGATAGGAACCACACACCCAGCTCATGGGCTCTCTCTCAGGTCGACTCAATCAGTCTGTGTTCTGGAGGATGTCTCACACAACTATAATCATCAACACTCCCTCTCAGCTAGGGAGGAATTCTCCATCAGGACAAGTCTCGCAAGGAAGTACTCAAACTTTGTCTTGGTTGTAGTCATCAACACTCCCTCTCAACTAGAGAGGTATTCTTCACCATGTCAGTTTCTCATGGAAGTACTCGAACTTTGTATTGGCAAGTAGTTTGGTGAATATATCTGCAATATTCTCATGTGTAGGAAGGTACTACACGTGTACTGCTTTCCTCTACACCATGTCTTTGATATAATGATATTTTATCTCAACGTGTTTTGATCTATCATGAAACACTAGGTTATCAAAGAGATTTACACACAACTATGGTTATCATCATAGAATCCATCTCATGATCAAGTAAATATGTTAGAAGATTGTGAAGCCACACTGCTTCACACACTCAATGCTATATACTCTGCTTCTGTGGTACTCAAGGTCACAGATTTTTGTTTCCTGCTGCACCAGGAAACCATGGAAAACTTCACGGTAAAACAACAACTCGATGTGCTCTTTCGGTCCATTGTACTCTCTACTCAATCTATATTGGCATATCCCTACAAACTCAAGTTCACACTGGAGGCATATCTCAGGCCATATCCAATTGTGCCTCGTATATATCTCAATACATGCTTTACTGTTATCCAGTGAGTCTGTCTCGAATGACTCATGGATTGACTAAGCACATTTGTTGCATAGCATTAAAAATGCCTGATGTTAACCAGATACATCAATGATCCAATCAGTTGTCAGTACACATGTGGATCAATCTTGTTTGAATAATCATCATTTATTTTTTGTCGAATCCATCACCATCACTGTAGACATGGATTTGCATTCTATCATACTAAAATTATTTAATATCTCCATTGTATATTTTCCTTGACTCAGAAAACATCTCAGCAGTTCTCTATTATACTTATTTTCCCAAGAAGTAGTGCATCATACCTAGATCCTTCATCTCAAAATCAGAAGTTGAGGCTTTCTTGTATCCAACAACACGACTTCCTAAATAAGTTATCAAAATTGGGCTCTCGTCACCAACAATGTAATAGTATAGGTTTGGATCATCAATACTCTTGTTGAAACCCCAAACTCATCAAGAATCCATCTATCTGATGTAGTTTCGAACTCATGGATGGTAGTATAGATGGGAGTGTATCGGGTGATTAGATCAATATGTTCCATCATAGTTCACTCCCTCTTCTTGTGAGTATCCTCTGACTACAAGTCTTGTTTTGTATTTCTCGACACTTTCATTAGCTACATGTATTTATGCCTCTTGCAAATTTTGTTAAGCCCAGACAAGCCTTTTATGGCCCACTGCAAAGTCTCTAGTAATAACAACTGGAACAACTGGATCAACTGTATCAATGGATATCTCCCTCTGGACTATTGAAGAGGAAGAAAATAATGCCTCTCTTTCTCAATTAGTTTTACTCCTTCTAGATTTCAATGAAAACGTGGACTCCATTCTCGAAGTCGTTGATGTTGTGTTTCTCATCCCCTTGCAGATCCTCTAGAAATCCACAAAACTGAGTGAATCCAAGGTTGTTGGAATGTGATACTCATTGTCTACACACCCTCGAAATTGATGTAATTGACGAATGAGGCTAGAGATCATGTTTCACTCTGTTGTGTGTGTAATGCTTCGGTCCCTTTGGGCATTATTCTGCATGGTAGTCTTCCCTCAAATTAAATCTTGTGTACAAGAATAATMTTTAGTGAATATATGAAATTCGCCTCATTAGCACATGCAAAAAATCGGTGAAATTGTGTCCCAGTTCTTCCAAGATATTATTCTATGTGTGTTGTCGTTTGGCACTCAAAAACCTTTGGTGTTGACTTGGGTGTCTCRCTGTTAGAATCATGGGTAGACTTCTTTGTATTTCAGTGGGAAGTAAGAAACCCATTTGTCTACATACTGAAATGCGAGAAGAGAAAACCGGTAAACTGGTTCACGTTTGGAAGRCTGGTAAGAAGAGTCTCACACGGTTGTTGCAATCATAGTCGCTTTCTTATATCAATCTGTTGCTCGCATAGGGAATGGTCTGATGAAGACTAGCGTAGGGTTTACCAATTTTGTGAAAACAACAGAAAACTCCTCAGGAAACCCTAATGCTTTCATGCAGAGTGATAAGGGCGCACACAGACAATCATTTAGTGTGGAATGCAAAGGGGTTATGTACAGGAATCGACCAGATTTCCTTGTAAAGGGACAGACAACAAAGAACGCAGTGAAACGTTTCTTCTTCCAAAACTACCACAGATTTTTCAAGGAGAGGTCTGACCCTCTTCTCTTCACACCTACAACAGACCTTACCTTACCATCAATTTTTAATGTGCAATGTTCTTCTTCAATCTTTCTCTGATACCATGTTAGATTTTCAATGAGTTGTGGCTCATGCATTCTCTTTAAATTTTCTATTTAACTATTACTTGAACCATAACTAATGAAGCAAACCAAGATCACAAGAAGAATAACCATGCACAAGAACACAAGAAGTATCTCGGGAAACCCTTCTCAACAAGGGAAGAAAACCCAACCAATCCTTTTCTATATTCCTCAAGAGAAATACCTCCCACACCATCACCAAACCTAGCACACAAGAGGATGCTGCAATTCTCATAATTTCAGACCGCAACTTCTGAAATCACGAGATGCCACAATGTTAAGTGTGTTTCCTCAATGGGGATTCACCTTTATTTATATAAGACTTGTCGCATCAAATGATGTGTCTATTGGCACAATAGGGCCAACATCAATAACTCAAAATGTAATTAATAATTACCATAATAATTATTTTTTACATTAATTATCTTTTATATTAATTATCTTTTACATTAATTATCAATTACATCATATAGTAACCACACACACACAGATCATGGGCTCTCTCTCAGGTCAAATCAACCAGTCTGTGTCCTAGAGGATGTCTCACGCAGTTGTAATCATCAACACTTTGATCACTGGTGCTTCTTCTTCTTGTTATTCTTGATCTTCCTCTTCATCAGATACCTTTGAATTTTGTCTTGTTGCTGACCTTTCTTCCTACATTTCTGAGTCCTTTGAGGCTGACCCTGTATTCTTTCTTTTGTATGTTTCTCAAACTATTGAGGGGTCTCTGTTAGTGGAGACTTTGAATATTACTCTAACACTTTACCCTGAACTTGCAAAATACTTTGAACATCTTCCCAGATGTTCTAGTTTTCCAGCAACTCCAACTGTGATTTCTGTTGATGTTGATAAGGAACCTTCCCATGTGCAATTCTCTTTGGAGAGATTACAACATGAGGGTCATACATCCATTTTTCTCCCTATTGGAAACCCATGTTCTAGAGGAGCTTTTATGCTACCTGTAAAGCTATTATAGTATTTAACAATAAAAGGCCCAACTTATTTTTTCAGTTTAAAAATATATTTATACTTTCTTGATACAAAATGGATATTATCAGTTTCTAACCTCTGTCTTGTTGGAGATACTTCACACACACCTAGTTTTCATTTTCCTAAGGTTTTCCCTATGTTTATTAGTCATTATCCAGTCTCCTACATTTTATGGAGAATATTCATTTTCCTACATTCTAGGGGAATATTCTATTCAGTTCACACTTCAGTTGGATCATTTGAGTGGAGTCTTGATGCCACATTGGTTCCATCACCATGCAACATTGGGATCATCATTGTTAATGCACATTTTCCTTGGGATTATCACCAGAGTGGTGCATTACTAATGCTTCATTCAGTTAATTGAGGACTGAGAGGCTAGTTGACTTAGACTAGGTGGTAGTTAACTCCCATGACTTCCAGTGTGTGTCCATATCACTCTAGAACACCACTATGTCGCATTGGATTCTCTTCTAGTGCTCATTAGTTGAGTTATATAGAGTATATCATGTGTAAATTATCATTCATTCATTTTGTTAATACAATTCTTCGATTCTCTCTCTCTCTCTCTCTCTCTCTCTCTCTCTCTCTCTCTCTCTCTCTCTCTCTCGTTTCTGTCCTTTCTCATTTTTTTGCAAACTGTGTATGTCCTTTGCTAGCTAGATCTCATATGTACAGGTTCATCCACATTTACATGGTATCAAATCCGACATATTGCTAGGAAAAATACTTGGAAAACTCCTTTTGTCGAGACCGAAGATTGAAGACAACATGAAAATGGAATTTCCAAAAGAATTAACTCTTACACCGTAAAATTTATTTTCATGGAAGCACAAGATGGAATTGCATCTTCAAAGCAAAGAAGTATACAGGTTGACCATGGGAACAAACACCGAACCTACTTGAGCCATAGAAAAATCCAAGTATCTGAATCGGATGGATGAAGCGTATGGAACTATTTGCAGTCTCATTTCTCTTGAGATCATCTTTCACATATCCTCCTATAAAACCCCCAATGAAGTTTGGACCACCATGGAAGGAATTTTTGGAAAATGGGACAAGATGAGGGGACATATAATCGAGGTAGAATTTCTCACTTTGGATCCAAAAACCTTCAACAATATCCAAGATTTTTTTACCAAATATAAGGATTTGTTGTCGCAACTAAAGGCTTGTAGGGTTGATAAATATAAGGAGGAGAAAGAAATGGTTCTTACCATTCTTTCCAAACTTGGTCCTAAATACTCAGTGTTTGTATCCACATTTCATTTAGTTAGGCTCGCCTTTGGAGCCACCTGGACCATGCCCTCTCTTGAAGTCTTTATTGAATCTCTAACGCAAGAGTAGGCTAATCTCATAAACATGGGTAAAATCAAAGGCTCAAAGGCGCATGCACTTGTTGTGCAAGATGGTAGGAGTCACCAAAATCAGAAATCTAAAAACAAATACAAAGGGAAGGCACATGCAAATCCAAAGAAGGAAGGGTACTGAAAACCCTTTAACGATTCCTCCGGATCCAAAGGTGGAAAGGGAAGAAAAGGGGATAAATGCACTTAATGCCAATGAGGATTCCATCCAGAATCCACATGCATGCAGAAGTAGATAGATCAAATGACACAAATACTTCAGAAAAAAAACCTTGGAGATCACATCCCTGAGGGTGCCAAGAAGAAGAATCCAGAAGATCAAAAACCAAAGAAAGGTAATTCTAGCCATGCTTTTATTGCCATTAACTTCTCTCCCGATGATTGGATTGTTTATTCAGGTGCATGAAACCACATGGCATCAAAAAAGGGAGTCTACTCTTCATTGGATGCATGAAAATATCCTCCTATTCTGACGGGGGATGAATATCCAATCGAAGTCACTATCAAAGGAAGATTTGAACTCGCAAACAAGAGCTTCGAGAATGTGCTACGCGTTCCCAAACTCTCCATTAATATTCTCTTCGTGTATCAGATGAAAAAATCTGGAACCAGAAAGAGAGTAGTATTCACACCTAATGTTTTGGATATCTATGACATGCAAACCAATTCCAAAGTTTCTACTGGTGAGTTAAATCACCAATCCAAACTCTACACATTTTCTGAATTTATTGAACCAAATTCTACATTACTGCTTACCCATGTTGATGAAAGAAGTTGGATATGGAACGAAAGGTTCAGGCATTTACATTTTAGATACGTGAAACATCTTAGAAAGTAGGGAATGGTTGAATTTCTACTTGACATCCACTTCTCCTAAGGAATTTGTGAGGGATGTGTCCTTGGAAAACAACCTCAAGATAAATTTGACAAAGGAAAGACTCAAAAGGCCTCCTCTCCTTTGGATTTGATCCACAATGATCTCATGGGCCCTTTTCCACATCCATCATTTAGTAAATCAAGGTACGTGCTCATTTTTATTGATGATTTCTCATGCTACAACTGGACTTTCTTTCTTAGGCAAAAATCTGGGGTCTTTCAACATCTCAAAGATTTCAAAGCCCTTGTTGAGACGCAGTCAAGAAGGAAGATAAAAGTGCTTTGAACAGATAATGGGTGGGAGTATGTCAACCATGAGGTACAAAATCTTTTTCTTTAGGTCAGGATTTAGTTGAAACACACGGTTACCTATACTCCGCAGCAAAACAAATTTGTTGAGTGGAAGAATAGATCCCTAAAAGAGATGGAATCTTGCATGCTACATGCAAAGTCACTTCCACAAATATTATGGGTTGAAGCACATAATTGTGCGAACTACATTCAAAACTGATCCCCCATATATTTGTCAAGGATAAGACCCCCTTTGAGGCTTGGAGCATCCTCAAACCGGAAGTGACCCACTTCTGTATATTCGGTTCATGTGCATGGGCCAGGATTGCCTCTGAGAAGAGGAAGGCACTTGATCCACAGAGTACAGAGTGTATCTTTGTTGGATACCCAGACGATGTAAATGGATACAGACTCATTGATCCCTCTACAGAATAGCTCAACATTGAGCACAATGTCCAATTCGAGGAAAGTATCTCGCATGCACCTTAGGAGTCGCATGCAAACACTTTTGTTCTTCCACTTGTCAGAGATTATGGACATGCACATGTAGATTCTTCTTCAGATGAGAGTTCTGATTTAGAGGATTCAAATGATTTAGATATTGAGTCAGTATAGTCAGATGCAGAGTCACTGAACACAGATGCATATACAATGCCAAAGTTGAGGCCCAAGTTGGCCAATACTACTCTTCAGGATGCAGGAGATATTTTTGGGGATCCAACGGATAACAGGAGGACTCGATTTGATTTCAAGGATCCTCCTCTTGCAAGCACCTCCACTGAACTGATGCCACCTAGGAATATTTTTTGGTTCAGTGTTCAGATCCACAGTCCTATGACGAGGTTGTTGGGAATCCATTTTGGGAATCCTCCATGCAGGACGAGTACAACTCCCTTCTCAAGAACCAGACTTGGGATCTGGTTCCCCTTCCTTCAGGAAGGAAAATTTTCAGGTTCGTATGGGTCTATAGGACCAAGAACACAACAGATAGATAGGTTAGCAGATACAAAGTTAGGCTAGTCACCAAAGGCTTTCGACAAGCACATGAAATTGACTATGACAAGACCTTCACTCCAGTAGCGAAGATGGATTCCATACACTTGGTTCTTGCCATTACGGTAGCCAAGGGATGGGAAGTCCAACAGATGGACCTGAAGAATGAATTTCTTCAAGAAGATCTCTCTAAGTATATCTATATGGAGCATCCCCAAGGCTTCATATAAGATTCATCTTTTCTCTATCGACTGAACAAGTCACTTTATGGCCTCAAGCAGGCCCCGAGGGCATGGTGTGCCAATATGGACTCCTACTTGTTGTCACAAAAATTTGTACATTGTAATTCATACCTGAACATTTACATGCTCATGATGGTTGATTCACTTCTATTCCTAGTTTTGTATGTTTATGATTTGTTGATCACTGGTTGCTCAACTTCAGCGATTGATCTTTCAAGAGGATTATGCATTACAGGTTCTTGATGACGGACATGGGTCTGCTACATTTCTTCCTTGGTGTCAAGATCAGTTAGGATGAACCAGGCATCAAACTTTCTCAGGACAAGTATGCACGATATCTCCTCGAGATATTCCACATGACAGACTGCAATTCTACCCCGACTCCTTTCCTATCTGGATTCAGACTTGAGGATGGAATGGAAACTCCACTGGTGGACAACACACTGTATAGACAACTAGTGGGGATATTTTTGTATCTCGGACACTCCAGGCCAGACCTCTCCTATGTAGTCGAAGCAGTCTTCTAGTTCATGCAAGAGTCGCATGAGCTACATTGGAAGGATGCAAAGCATATCCTTCGATACGTACAAGGCACCATCACATTTTGGATTCATTATGTAGAAAACTCTGCATTGGACCTCATCGGGTTCACTGATTCTGATTAGGATGGCGACAACATTGGTCGCAAGTCCACATCTCGTTACTCACTCAATATGGGTTCCAAGACCATCTATTGGTAGAGCAAGAAGCAGGCTTCTATTTCTCTATATTCAACTGAGGAAGAATATAGAGGGGTAGTTAACATAACCATTTAGGTTATGTGGCTACAACATTTTCTCACTGAGTTGGGCATTCAGTTTCACCGATCAATCTTCATCTAGTGTGACAACTAGAGCAATCTAAAGTTATGTAGAGATCCAGTTCAGAGGCAGTGGATGAATCACATCGAGATCCACACGCACTACATCCAGGACTTAGTACACAAGGGGATCATCGACCTGTAGTTTTTTCCTTCAACATAACAAACTGAAGACATCTTCACCAAGACCTTCACTGAGAGAAAGTTTTATTCTCTACGCAGTCATATTGGAGTGAAGGACACAGTTTCCTAACAATTGTCAGTTCTTTTTTGATACATTGTACCTTGAGGGGGGGGGGGGGTTCCCATGAGTTTTCCCCTCTTTTCTTGTTTATTTCAGTGTGTCTTTTGTTTTTGGGTACCTAACATGGCCTCGTTTTCAGGACCCATTCTTTTATTTTCACCATATTTATGTTCAGGGGGGTGTTGGAGATACTTCACACACACCTAGAATTTATTTTTCCTAAGGTTTTCCCTATGTTTATTAGTCATTATCCAGTCTCCTACATTTTAGGGAGAATATTCATTTTCCTACATTCTAGGGGAATATTATCTTCAGTTGGATCAGTTGAGTGGAGTCTTGATGCCACATTGGTTCCATCACCATGCAACATTGGGATCATCACTGCTAATGCACATTGTCCTTGGGATTATCACTAGAGTGGCGCATTATTGATGCTTCAATCAGTTAACTAAGGACTGAGAGGCTAGTTGACTTATACTAGGTGGAAGTTAATTCCTGTGACTGTCAGTGTGTGTCCATATCACTCTATACCACCACTATGCTGCATTTTCTTCTCTTCCAGTGCACATTAATTGAGTTATACAAAGTATATAATGTGTAAATTATCATTTATTCATTTAGTTAATATAATTCTTTGATTCTCTCTCTCGTTACTGTCTTTTCTCATTGTTCTGCAAACTGTGTATGTCCTTTGCTAGCTATATATTATCTATGTAGTTTCATACACTTTTACATGTCTAATGTATTCCAATCCAAATATTCTAGGAGTCAAGGAAGTAGGTAACATAAAGGGTTGTAGTTCAGAGCCGTATATCCTAATCTTTGTATGATATTCAAAATGTACCAGTCCCCTACTCTTTTGTCAGGACTCAATTGTAACAATTTTTTTCATTATGGAAAAACTCTAGGGGCATCTCATCATGTATAATATGATAATATTTGGACATGATTTGGTTAACATATTCTAAAAATCCCTTATTCTGAAATTTTTTCCTAACTAAAGAAGTCTAGTAAATGACCGAGACTGGGTTACCAATTTCATCTTCAAATTTCAGTCCAATATGTGAAAAGTGAATGGCTTGAAAACAAAAAGAAATGGAAAAGGTAGGATTGATATATTAAACTTCTGAGAGTTTCAAATTCTAACAATTGATGATGTATCTTTTCAACTAAAATTTGGGCATAGTTGAATCTAGTTAAGGGTTTCATTGCAAATGGACAAATTGATACCATACACCCTAAAAGAAATTAATCAACTACTTGATCATGATCTTTTCCTAAAATTACAGAAATCATGGATATAATTTGTCTCGGAATTTCAGGAAATAAGTTAGTTTCAAGAGAAACATCATCTGTATGGATATCAAGGTTATTGCATAAATAAGACTGTAAAAGGGAAAATCTATCTAACTCTCTGAAGTATTTGGCTAGTACAACTTCATTTAGCATTTCACTGTCAAGGTTTAATGGCCATCTTAGCATTTCTGAAATTACTTGGGGAGTTATCTCAATAAGTACAAACCCATCTTTGGAAATAATCGTTCTCTTGGAAGAAATGTAGTTCGAAGCACACTAGACCACAAACTCAGGAAAATCATACACTTGGGGCACCCAAAATTTCTCCAAATCGGACTCCCAAGCAATATAATGATCAACTAAATCCCTAAAATTTTGGAGTGCTAGCTGATGAATTTCAAACAAATCAAAGGACAGGACTAGGTCAAAAATATCTTTGTCTCTTTCGACTAAATATTCTTCTTCTTCTTTAGTCAGGGGTTTTTAGGTTTGGTGGATTTAGATGACTCCATTTTAGACAATGAAAATTTGAAGGAGAAAGAGGTTTTGAATTACCCATAGAATAATTTACTTCGAAAAACACTCGAGTTGGAATGACGAATGGCACTGGTAAACTGGAATGTGTTATCGGTATTTGACCTTTTCGTAAACTCAACATTAACCAATAAAATTGACATTTACCCTTTTTAAAATGAACTTGAATATGTATGGATTGAGGATTGATGAAAAAAAAATCAAATTAAAATATTAAAATTGAATAAAATGTCATTTCACCCTTTTTCGCGTGTATTGTCTTCACCTGGACACACGTCAATTCAACATTGATTTCAAGGGGGTCCTAATCGGTTGTGCTAACCATAGCATGGGGTGGGGTTGGGGTGAAAGCACGAGGACCTTTGATTTAAAGTGTGAGATCGATCCTACAATGAAAGGTGCACTTTTTTTTATCAATCGTATAATACAAAGTTTATTTTACAAAAAGAAAAGTTTATAGAAACCAAACTATGTTAAATTACTTTAGCTATTTTTTCAAAAATATTTTCGAAATAAATAAAACCAAAAACTAATATAAAACCTTAACTGGCTATTTGACTCATTAGGAAATAAATCTAAGTTTTATTTCTAAATTTTTTGTGAAAAAATTAAATTATGTTACAACACCCCCTACATCTAAGAAAGGAGTACAATATTTCTTTGGAAAGATAAATTTTGTGCGGCAATTTGTTCCTGATTATGCCATGATTGTGAAGCCAATTAAAAAGTTATTGAAGAAGAACCAAAAATTCAAGTGGACTCCGAAAATTCAAAAGGATTTTACAAATATAAATCATGCAATCAATGTTGCTCATGTTCTTGCCAATCCAGATTTCGACAAAGATTTTGTATTGTATTCACTCGACTTAGAAGAGACTATTTCTTCCATAATTACACAAAGGAACTCAAAATGAGAAGAGCTTCCAATTTCCTTTATGAGTAAAACATTACATGATTATGAACTAAAATATTCTACCATAGAAAAAAAAAACTTTTTCTTTGGTAAAGGTAGCGGCTCATTTTAGAACGTACATTTTATCATCCCATGTCATATCTTATGTATCAAATCCTCTAGTTAAAATGTTGCTCAACCAACAATTTAGAGAAGGGAGATGGGAAAATTGGCTTACCAAACTTCAAGAATATGATATAGATATTAAACCTCTCAAAGTTGTCAAGGGACAAGGATTGTGTAAATTAATGACTGGTATTGAAGCTGCAAATATTCCTCATGCAGATGATGTACCAACACAAGATGTGTCTATCTCAAAATATGAATGGTACAAAGATATCATTTTATCTCAAATCTCGAAAAATTCTTGTTGAAATGTCTTCTAAGGAAAGGAGGGCTCTGAAGATGAAAACTAATTAGTATGTATTGATATCTGGAATACTTTTAAGAAGAAATTTTGATGGTGTATATTGAGATTCTTGGACGATTCAAAATCCCACCAAGCACTGCAATAATTTCATGAAGGAGTTTGTGGAGGACATTTTGCGCCAGTGGTAATTGCACACAGAATCATTAGAGCGTGCTATTATTGGCCCACCATGTTTAAGGATGCTTATAAAATGATAAGAAAATGCCTTGCTAAAAATTCTATGGAAAAATAAAGAGATTGGTCATGCCTTTGAAACCCAATTCTGCTGAAGCACTATTTGTACAATGGGGTTTAGATGTCATTGGTCCAATCAATCTAGATTTGTTGTTCCTGCAAAATTTATAATAGACAATGGATCAATTTTCATCGAAACAAAATTCATAAAGTTTTGTGGGGAGTATGGAATATTAATGCTACAATCATCCAATCACTATCCCTAAGGAAATGGATTGGATGAATCAACCAATAAAACATTGATACAAGTTCTCAAAAAGATCATTGCAACAAATCAAATAAATTGGCACATAAAGCTAACATATGCGCTTTGGGCAAGATGATTAACTCCAAAAGGAAACATATGAAACATAAATCAAAACATGGAAGAATGTCATGCAAATATATATTTTTTTAAAATGAATATATATAGATAGATAGATAGGAAACACAAACCGAAACATGGAAGAATGTCATGCAAATATTTTTTTTAAACAATTGAATCACATGTGGTATCGGAGCCAGCTACAACACTAGTGCCTATTGGGACTACGTGGTTTTTGGTATCTTGANATAGATAGATAGATAGGAAACACAAACCGAAACATGGAAGAATGTCATGCAAATATTTTTTTTAAACAATTGAATCACATGTGGTATCGGAGCCAGCTACAACACTAGTGCCTATTGGGACTACGTGGTTTTTGGTATCTTGATGTTTGTATTTTGATTATGTGATCATTATGTCAAGGTCGTTAAGAAATGTCTGAGAAGATGTAAACGTTTTCCTACCTTCCTTTGTAAGTTTTGGCAAGGCAAATTGATGGGAGGGTGTTAAAGGCCTTAAAGGAATAGTTGAAACTAATCTTTAAATCAAAATGGTTGATGTGTGTTATTGCTCAGGAAAGAATAAAGGTATAGGAAAGTCATGATTGAAGGATTCTATTTCTGTCTGAATTCCTTGTCTTTTTACACCCTCATATGGTCTAGCCTTGAAGAAGAGATATTTCCCTTTTAATTCAACATGAATTAATTTCATGTTTGGGATGGTATTAACCTGAAAATGGAACATGTAGTTATGTATATTTAGTCATAGGTGAGAGTATGGCTTATTTCTTGTAATCTTCTTTTGAGAATGCTTTTGTGAAGAGCTAATGTTGCTTGCATGATACTTGTGGAAGGGTTGTGGTTTCTTTTAAAGGAAAATTTAGAATGTGTATGGTAAAGTAGGGATGCTACAAAACAATGTGCCTTGTTGTTGGTTGTGGAGCCTGATTATCTTCCNTATTGTCGCTAGGGGGGTCCAAGTGGGGGTGGCAACAATTTTTGTAGCCCCACCCCCGGGCAGGGGATTCGGGGGCAGTGCCCCCAAAGCAAAATTTTGGGAAAATTTGCCTTGTAAAATATTGTAATTTCATAGTCAATCTAGATTGTTCATTATAAGGTTGCAAATTTGACGGTAGAAGTTATTTTAGGGATTTTTTCCCTATAAGGAAACCCTCTTTTATGAGGGAATTGTATTTTGGCTGTGCATTATCGCAAATATTGTATTCTGAGAGAGGAGACTGTGAGATAAAGAAGAGGAAGTTACAACGGGTGTGTTGTAGGGTGTATCCCTTAATTTTGTTGGATAATAATAAGGAAGGACCTCGAAATTTCTCTGGTGGACATAGCCCACACTGGGCGAACCACGTATATCTATGTCTCTATTGTATTGTGTATATTATATGTTTTGTTTCTTCTTTTTTTGTATTTTATTGTTCCGCGATCTTGTTTTTCTAACACCTTATGTGCTTTTGGTATAAACTTAGAGCTAGTGAATGACTTGTATTTTCATGGAAAATGATGATGGTAAAATACTATTGATATAAATAAGTAGTTGCACCTTTGAGGGTTGAAATTTTATTAAGAAAACCATAAATTAAAGTGAATGAGTTTTGATATCTTTAATTATGCTTTTGTAAATATCTATGAAGATTGGCATCAAGATTGTTCTAGCATGATAACCTTGATGCTTTAAGATTAAACTCATAAGTTGGAATCTTGTTCTTAAGAGTGATTTATTTTTATTTTTATTTTTAGGTTTTGGGGGGGAAATGACTTAGTATTAGCCTTTGGGAGGAAAATGTGTTACACATCAAAATTACTCAAATGGACAAGTGTCACATGTTCCTCTCAATGGTCGTAAGTGTCGCATCTTCCTTACAACTTTCGCAAGCATCGCAAGTTGGTCACAAGTGTCGCAAACGATGTTCGAGCATACTGTCATGCCGACGACACTAAGGAGACACTTAAAACATCTCATGTACTTGGTTTGAAGAAGAAGAATTGGTTAACTAAAGACAAGGAACTCTTAACACCTGAAGAGAGCCCTGAAACAAAGATTTTGAGGGGGAGCTCTCCCCTATATCATCCTTAGGAGCGCTAGCGCTCCCCTACAAGGCATCATGGAGCGTTATAATGCTCCCCTGTCCCCTCTGAAGGAGCGCTACTCACCTTGAGGGTGTTGGCGCTTCCCTCAATCTTCTTAGGGAGTGCTACAACGCTCTAATGCCCCTTCTAAGGGAGCGCTGCCTAATCTGAGGCAGTAGTTGGCCCATTGAGGAGAATAAGAGGAGGATCTTTCAAGATTAGGAGGCAGTTGTATTTGAATTCTTGGTTTCATCAAGAGATCCCTGATCTGAGGAGAAGGTTCCCTAACTTGTTCTAAAGATAACTCAAGAGGTTAATCTCCTCTTAACCTATATAAGCAGGCTCCAAGATGGTGGAAGGGGGGAGAATTGCTAAGCATGAAACCTATGATCTCATAGGAAACACACAGTTAGCCAAAGGAGAGTGATCAGTGAAGCTGCTGCTATCCAGGTTGTGGATCTTTCAGGCAAGGGTTAGGCAAAGGGGACTTGACGTAGCTGTCACATTCGCATCTACGATTATAAGTACTGTTGTCGTTATTCTCATTAATATGACACGCTTGGCCTGTTTCTTTCTATTTTGTGTCTGATGTTACATGAACTTATCGTTGATAGATAGATCTGTTTTCAAGCTAATATCAATAGAGTAGGAAGTGGTCGTATCTTGTTTTGTCCACAGGATCCAGCGAGAAGCAAAGGATCGGAGCGCAACTCGGAGCGTGCAAGGACAAACATCGATAAAGAGGTACTTCTATTATCCTCCCTTCTCATATGTTAGTTTGGATAGATTTGAAAGGAAGTAAGTGTCCATGTTAATCATTTTCTGTCTTAGAGTTAGGGTCAAGCTCTTTGAGGCAATCTACCTGTCCGCAGGGAGATTTTCCTACAACAGAAACTGGCGACTCCGCTGGGGAGATAGCCTCAAATCGAAACTTCTTGTTTTGATTTCTCCTCATTGACCTTGTTCTACCCCTTGATTGCTTCAGACCTGGTTCACTCCTCTTTTGATTGGTTTCATGAGCTGATTGGCTCCCTACCCCATCATACTCAACATAGTTGTCGAGTTTAAATTGCAATTTTTGGAATTTTTTGACATTTTCGGGAGTTTTTGAACCTGGTGCCCCTGTCCTTGTGTTAACAGAGTGCCAACGCTCCCCTATAGCCTTACACAGAGCACTATAACACTCCTTTCCTTTGGAAACAGAGCGCCAGCCCCTTTTTGGCCAATACATCTTCCAGAATTGCCTTTTTTAGGGTTTTTCTCTATGTCTCTCCTGCTGAGTAACCTTGTGAGTCAATGCTCCTTCTCTTTCAGCCTTGGCATCTGCATTTTGCTTGAAGAACAAACATCTTACTGTTCGGATTTTGGAGCCTTCTTCACTATTGACTTTGAGTTTTTCTGTTGAGTGAAGTTTGAAACCCATGCATTGTTTTTCTCTCTTCATCAACTGAACAAAAACCCTGGTGAGGGTCATCAAAGGCCTACAGACCCCTTCATCTTGGTTTTAGTCAAGATCATTGTTCTTCAACTCTTTCTTTTGGGTGTGAAGTTTGTTTTCTCTTTGATTGTTTCTTTTCTTTCGCTTTTCGTTTTGATTGCAATGAAAGGGTGTATTGTTTGTATGACTTTTGCTTGTCCTAGTTTGATTTTCATCCACACAAAAAGATAATTAGCAAGACAAGAATTTTGTTGAATTGATCACTATTCATATGCAAACAATAAAAGGCATCTTCATGATTGATTGTGCATGTTAGAAGGCATCTTAAAAAAATTTAGCGTCACATCAGGATTTGATTAAAAAAAAAAAAAAAATTGTTTGAGGACACTCCTTGTTCGTGCTTGTTAGTGAAAAGGACTCTCTATTTCCCTTAGATAGATGTTCATCGAAAAGAAATGAATGCTTATCATATTTGATGCATTTTTGGGACTGAGTCATAATTCCATTCGTTTCACTTCCATGCACCCCTTTTGCGTAAAGAACAGCCATAAAATCAACGCTATTTAAAAATTATTTAGAACTTTTTCTTTTCTAGGATCCTCCACCAACAATAGACTAGGCTTAGTACTTTGGATTAGGCTGTGAGAATAACTCTCCAAAGTTTTCAAAACAAACATTAGCATCCTGAGTTAGGGAGAGTTAAATCCAATTATCGTATAACTCTGCCTGGGATCCCCCTCTCACACAGGGGTTACGCACGAGGTCGCATTCGGGTGAGCTACGGGGACTAACCCTCCGTGGTTTAATTGATTGTGGTGGTCAGATCGTATTATGGGGATCACTTCAAGGTAAATCCACAATTACTGCGTGGAAGCCTTGTAGTTGATTTCGGGCTCGATACCCTGCCCGTACGTTCGGATCGGACTGTCGACTGTTCCCGCCCAGGGGCTGACTGTGAATTGGTAACCTTAGTGGCCATAATATTTAGGGTCTTACACAAGGTGACGGTGACGGGAAGTCTCACTGTACCTGGAGCAGACATTGGTCAAACTCACTCGGGCTCCTTGGAGGGTAAATCCACAATTACTGCGTGGAA
>SNQJ01S0070319.1:71443-110132 GCA_010110895.2 Picea sitchensis | reverse complement strand
TGGCTTCATAAAAAAATTTAGGTTCAGTCATAGATAAAAAGGCAACATGAGATTGTTCTGAGTCTTTAATCAATTTCCTTCTTGTCTGAACTCCTTTATTTATATCTCCAATTATCTGATTTTTCAGGATGATACTTTCTAACAGTTTTGAGAGGTGAGTTTGTTTCTTTCTGTTGATTTATGTCATCCTGAGTATTTGTATCTTCATTTGATTTAGATTCTTCTCTTTCTGATCCTTGAACCTGTTCATCTTCATCTTCAACTATATCTTATGTGCTTGGTTCAACACTGCTTACACTTATGACCGGGATTTCTTCATCAACTCTTATGTCTATACAATCAACCAGTTTATGCAGCCTCTTATTGTAACATCTGTACCCTTTACTGTTTGTAGCATAACCCAAGAACATACCTTCATCAGCCTTGTCATCATATTTGCCAATATTTTCATCATTATTCTTAATATAACATTTACTCCCAAAGACTTTAAAATGATTGATTGAAGCAGGTATTCCAAACCATAGTTCATAAGGAGTCTTGTCACTGTGTGGTCTGAGATGTGATTTGTTAAGGATATGAACAGTTGTATGAATTTCTTCCACCCAATATGTCTGAGGTATGTTCCTTTCATTCATCATTGATCTTTACATTTGTTGTACTGATCTATTCTGCCTCTCAACAAATCCATTTTGTTGTGGAGTCCTTGGAATTGTGTACTCTCTTTTGATTCCATGTTTATCACAAAACTCTTTGAAGTTCCATGAGATAAACTCTCCTCCTCTATAATATCTTACTGCCTTCAATCTTTTTCCTGTTTGATTCTCAGTTAGAGCCTTAAACACTTTGAATTTTTCAAATGCTTCAAATTTTTCCTTCAAAAAGGCAATCCATGTTAGTATAGAATAATCATCAATAATCAACATAAAATAATTTTCTTTTCCTGTACCTTCTTTCCCACATAAATCCATATGTACTAACGGAAGAGGTTTTTCTATTGAAGGAAAGTTTTTACATTTGAACTGTGTCTGAGTAAGTTTTCCTATATAGCATGGTTTACAAACATAATCATATGGCTTTGATATCTTTGGAAGATCCTTTACTGCCCCACTATTTTTGAGCTTGATTTTATGATCAAAATTTAAGTGTCCAAGTCTCCTATGCCATAGCCAACTTTCATCATACGTGCTTGAGTGCCATTCTTCTTTTTCTTCTTTTAATACATAGACATTGTTTTTTGTTCTTATCCCTTTTGCAACTAGTTGTCCTGAATTCACAGATTTTATTCTACAATCTTTAGAAGTAAAAATGACTTCACATCCTCAGTCACAGACTTGACTGACACTAAGCAGATTATGTTTCAGACCTTCTACAAACAACACATCTTGAGCTTTCCCTTTTCCATTACTCAAACTTACCATTCCTTTACCTTTTATTTTTCCTGGTGCATCATTTCCAAAAGTTACATTCCCTTATTTCTTTTCACTTAGAGTTAGAAACTTACTTTTGTCTCCAGTCATATGTTTGGAACATCCACTGTCAATATACCAGGGATTCTTTTGTTTTTGGGCTGATAACACTAGTCTACACTTGTCATCTTCTTTCTTCTTCCAAATCTTGAAATTTTCAGCAGTAGGATTCAAATCTGGCTTAAAATTCCTTAAGCGACAATCTGCAGCTTTATGTCCATAGTTATGACAGATGTAACATTTTGGTTCACTGAATAATAGATCATAATGATTGTTATGCTCATAATTATTGTTATGTTTCACCTGCATCCTTCCTCCATCCATCACATGATTTATAGTATGTGGTCGTTTGTTTCTTGGTTGTCTCAATCTTTGTTGTGGAAAATAATTATTCCTTGAGTATCTTGATTTCAAATATCTAGATCTTAAAGAATAGTTTACAACTTTGTGACCAAAGTTAGAACAAAAAAAACAATAACCATAGAAAAAACCTTTGTACCTGGAAAAAGGTTGTAGTCGATTTCTTCCATGCCGATGATTTCTTTGATCAACAGATTCGGTTTTGGTACTTTTTCTTTCATTCCTTCTTGGTGGCTGATTTTGTTTCTTTGTTTCTGCAGAGTGATTGTTGTCAATGATTGTAGATTTGACAAACTTGATGGGTTCTGTATTACTTGGATGATCACTACTTGATCCTTCTTCATAGCCCAACCCATCTTTCAACTTTGGATTCCTTTGTTGATTTAGAATGGAAGTTAATTCTTCTGAGTCTTTAATACTTGGCAGATTTTGGTGATACAATGCCTTAAACTTCTCCATTTCTTTTATGGTTTTAATTATCTCTTATTCTAAGGCTTCACACCTCGCTTTCTTCTCTAACAATTGTTGTTTCAATATATCTTCTATTTTCTTTTCCTCTTCTAACTCCACTTTTAGTAGAGAAAAAATTTCATCAGGTTTTTCACCATTCATTTTAAACTGCATCAACAATTGTTTTTGTTTTCTCTTCTTACATTTGAGTCTGTCAATTTATTCTAAAGAACTGATTAATTCACCTTCCAAATCCACCACAACTTCTTCATCATCCATTTCACCTCCTGTGTGTTCATCATCAAGATCTCCCATAGCCATAAGAATAAAATCATTCACTTTGTTTTCACGTGATGAATCACTATCTATGTCTTCTGAGGAATTGTCATTGTTTGCACACAAAATTTTCTTCTTACTATATTTCTTGAATTTGTACTTCTTTTCATCATTAGAGTTCTGGTCCTTTTTTTGGTGAGGACACTTAGATGAAAAATGTCCTATCTTACCATAGTTAAAACATTTGAAGGGAAGCTTGCCTTGATATTTTCCTGATCCTTTCTTTAACCTTCTCACAAATTTTTCTTCAATGTCATCTAAATCTGAATTAGTATTCTTGTCTTCTTTAAAAGATGTTTCTCTAGTAATGGATCTATCTTTGTTGATTCTCATTTCATATGCAATTAGAGTTCCTAGGAGTTGATCAATGGACAAAGTTTTAAGATGATTTAGTTGTTCTATTGCAGAGACTTTTGGATTAAATTTATCAAGAAGAGATCTTAAAATATTTTGAACTAAAAATGATTCTTCAATCTTCTCACCAAGACCCTTCATGGCATTCACAAGTTATTCAACTCTTAAAAAATACTTGCTATCTGTTTCATCTTCTTTCATCTTTAGTTGTTCAAACTTCAACCTATATGTTTGGAGTTTTGCATCTTTTACTTTCTCATTTCCTTCATAACTGTTAATAAGTTTATCCCACATAGCTTTAGCAGTTTCAAGATGCATCACCTTTACAAACTCAGCTTTAGCAAGTCCATTCAAGATAGCATTCATTCGCTTAGCATTAAAGATAAATTCTAACTTATCATCCTTGGAAGCCAACACAACAGGCTTTGTATATCCAATCTCTACTACATCCCAAACATCAACACCTAAGGCCATTAGGTATGTTCTCATTCTAACCTTCCAAAAGGCAAAATTTGTTCCATCAAATAGAGGAGGCTTACTGGATGAATTCCCTTCATGACTTGCCATGTTTAAGCTTACATATCTACCTTTAAATAAAAGGAACTTGCTATGATACCAATTGTTTAAATTACTAAGACAACTCAGAGGTGGGGGGGTGAATCAGTTGTTACTGTGCTTAAACAATTTTAAGTCAATTAAACCATTTTTAATCTTTCTCTAAGTGACCATCAATATTATACAACATATGAAAAACATAAATAATGTGAATCAGTCACACATAAGATATACACAGAGACAGATTTTCATGAGGAAACCCATAAAGGGGGAAAACCTCTTCTTCTTCGAAATGATAGGCAGTCTTTTAAGTTCTGTACATCATCTATAGTTGAGCACCAACTCAATGTGAGGCTACTACCTCTGTTTTACAAGCTCCAACTTGTTTGAGAGCACCAACTCTCTGGTTTCTCTAGCACCACCCTACCACCCTAATTTTCTAGCCACAACTAGATGAAAGATACAACTTCCAATATTCAGGCACCAACTTGAATATCAGAGGACCACGGTCCTCCCTAGCACCACCCTTCCTCCCCGATTATGAATAAATGATTGAAAAACAAACAATACAGGTATCTCAATTCTTACCCCTTCTTCATTGTTCTGCAATTCTTCTCTGGTTCAAAAACTGTTCTGTAGTTCTGATCTGCTTCATGCTATTTTGTTATTCTGCTCTTGCTTCATTCTATTATGCTACTCTCCTCTTACTTCTATCTGTTCGGTGACTGTTACTCATCTCTGAGTTTTATCTTATGCTCTGCATTCTTTCATTTTATCCTTCTTACAGTTCATCTTATTGTTTCTGTTAGAAAAACTAACCTTACACGGTCGTTGCATCTCGCCTTTTATACTCATCAACCTCATCAGTTACACCTCCAATCTCCTTGGGAAAGACAAAAACTTCTCAGAAACTGTATCGCCAACCGATTAAGAACCATGATTCGATTTTCTAAATGAATTGTAACTGAACTTATTAATCATGAAAATAAACGATGACCCTTCGATCATATTCTTAATTAACCTGCACCGTTGGATTACCAATGATGGATCTTGCGCCTACTCCATATGCCCATTGGTTGTGACCACAGGCCTAATCAGAATGCCTTTTGCATTTCCCATTTCGACAATCTTGTGTCGAAGGGTCTCGACACTCCAAGTTGCGATCGCCAAAAAAGAGCTTAGCTCTGCTAGCTCCACCTTCTCATATGATCACCGACGGTGACCACAGCCTACACAAAAAGGAATTTTCACATTTCACATTTCGACAATCCAGAGGTGAAGAGTCTTGACTCTTCATGTTGCGATCTCTGAAAATGGGCTTATCTTCGCTAACTCCTCCCTCTCACATGACCACTGGCAGTGACCTGGTGCTTATCCACAAAGCACTTCGTAATTTGCAAATTCGGGAATCCTGTGGTGTAGAGTCTCGACTCTTCATGTTGCGATCGTCAAAATGGAGCTTAGCTCTACTAGCTCCTTCCCCTCACATGACCACCGACAGTGACCACAGACTGCGTCAAAAGGTGCTTCACGATTTCGCGTTTCAACATTCTTGTCGTGAGTGTCCTTGACACCTCCAACTCCCGGTATCTGAAACTCTGAAATGGAGTCAGATCAACAGTCCACAATCTTGATGATTCAATGGTCCAGATCTTTTCTTGATCTCTCATATCGCGAGTTCCTGCCATGATTTGCATCCTTGACTCCTCCAACTCCCGGTATCCGAAACTCCGAAACATAACCTTTGTCATGCTTTGATCTATCTCCATGTGTCCCTCTTGGATCAACGATCTAGATCTTATTGCGATTTCGCATATCGCGAGTTGGAAGGTTAGAGAATTGCCTTCCTTTGACTTTCCATTCAGCGAAATGTTAATCCCTTGCCACGTGTACTCCTCGATGATGGACGACCCTCTTGCTTTCGAGACTTTGTAATCCCGCTTCATATTGTACTTAAAGATCGTGCTCCTTCTTCTATATCCAATGATGGTCAGTCCTCGCGCTCAGATCCAACGTCTGAGATTTGTTCTCCTCTTTTGTGCATTCCTCCTATCTGTATTCAGATCTGACGTTCATCGAGAATTCGGGATGGGTGATCCAACGATCATTGTTGCTCCTCACTATTGATCTTTCCATTGCCATGCCATCATTGCTCTGTTGAATGTGTTGATCTTTTCCATCAATGAAAAAACATGCATACTCTACCTCTGTCTGAAAACATGCCAACACTTTTTGCATTCCAAACCCATTAATTTCGTTTTGGTACCAAATTATTATTTGCAAGTCCCCTTTGTAGGGTTCAAGATTTATTCCTTCATTTTATTGTTGGGCTATGGCCCTTTATAATTTTTCATTCATTCGCATTAGGATAGGGATGATTACCATTAGAGGGGATAGATCTCAATTTGGCCTGTGGATTTTATGGTGGCCTTTATCATTTATATACATATGTAGTAGTTGCATCAACCTATTGGCCTTCAACCCCTTCTTCTCATGAGATAATGGACCATGACCCATTACCAAAGTTTGGCACATTGTGAGAGGCTTCAGGATGGAAAGTGTTAAGTATGGTGGTGAATAGAGCATTACCCTTGTGAGGGCCCCTAGTAGTACCCCTTTTCACTCGGCGGTGGCAATACGAGACTAGGGCACAGAAGCTGACCACCAAGGTCAAACAATACAACAAGAACAATTTCTCAAGCTAATGTTCCATTATCCAACTTCAACCAAAGATTATCATCTACATGCCCAACAAATTAAGCACAATACTTCACATGAAAGAATGACTAACATACCTCATGGTGATGTTGGCTTACCATCTCCCATACATTGGGTTGTCTGGATGTTATGAGCCTTGGTTGATCTATACTTGTAGAGGTAAATGAGGGGGGTTGTTGGGATGCCATATGTGGACATGTTAATAATCATCATGGTTAGGACCATTGTCTCTGTTGCAGGCCATGTGACATGATCTCCTCTAGTTACCCCTAGGCATGGGGGGGTAACAAGGAGAATGGAATCCAAGGTGTTGCACGAATCCCAATGTGTGAATAGAGGTCTTGACGTCGAACACATGGGAAACTATTTAGTCAACGATCATTGATGAAATGTCAACTACTAAGTGCAAGGTAACCTAGCAATGATAAAAATAGGCCTAGGGTTCTACTCTAGGTCAAAATCTCAAAGCAATGTGTCATATTTGA
This sequence comes from Picea sitchensis, assembly GCA_010110895.2. Taxonomy (NCBI): domain Eukaryota; kingdom Viridiplantae; phylum Streptophyta; class Pinopsida; order Pinales; family Pinaceae; genus Picea; species Picea sitchensis. The sequence continues at coordinate 103,408 of SNQJ01S0070319.1, read as the reverse complement.
TAAGAGTTGATTCACCAACAATAAGTCAATGAGTATCTCTTGTATTGGCATGCATATAGGACATAGGTACATGTTGGTTATACGAAAGACATGATAACAAGAAGGTTGACATAAAAAGTTAGGAAGTTTGAGGAATGGTTGACATAGGCTAAAACTTTCCTTGAGCATAAGAATGACACAAAAGTGACTTGGGCAGTGTTGAGACCTCAACAACTCCCCTTGATTTTTTTTTTACAAAAATAAAGGGGCCCCATTTGGATTTTGGAAATCACTACTTTGAAATGCAATTGATTTTGTCTTACATTATTTGAAAAGATGATTTGATGGTTTCCCTTCCTTGGTGTATGGTTTTGCACAATTCTTATAATCAATTCTCTCTACTTATCTTTCATGAGATGAGGATGTGGTGATCTATTATTGTTGAAATAAAAATCATAAGAGAAATCCTACCCATACATGTAGCTTAATGTTTTTTATTTCGGTAAATGGGTTTGTTGCGTTACTTGTTTCAACGCATTTTCCCGCATAAGTAATGATTGAGACAATTGAGTTTTGACCCCCTGGTTATTCAACATTGTTTGTGTGCTCATTTTGAACTTATTCAAGTTGATTACATGCCTCGATTTGTGAAAATAAGATTCGTGTGATGTTTCAATAATCTCGCCAAGTTTTGGTCTTCGGTGAAAAATGAGTCAGTTGAGCACTTTGGCACATTGAAACCATTTAGTTAAAAGTCATTTTTTGATAAATTCAATCCACGTCTTAAAATAATACATGTTAAAAGATGAAAACGAAGTAACAATATCAAATTTAAATAATACATCAAATTTTATGAGAATTAAACTTTTGTTTAAAATCATACTATGTTCGTAAATTTTATTCTTTGACACATCAAAATAATACAAATAAAAACTTATTAACAAACAAATCAATCTTCTCCTTAAAAAAGCACTTAAGCAATTATTAAACATTGGAAATAAGCACATAAATTTTTATTTCAATTAAAGATCAATTTTTATAAACCTTTAATTTTCATTAAAAACAATGCCTTTTCAATTTTTTTACTCTTTGACAAAGTTGAAACATTTCAATTAAGTTTTACTAATATACATTTCCATCTACACCTAAAAGGTTTGTAAACAAAAGAAAAAAGACAAACTGAAATCTTCCAATGATAAGAAAACAATCAAAGTTTACATAATCTTAACTTCTTTTTTTTTAAATAAAATTTATGAATACTTGTTTTTCCATAATTATTTTTCCTAAATATGAAGTTTACTTTTTTATCCTCTTGTGGGCGTGGTCAAAGTAATTAGGGTTAATGATTTATGCATATAGATATATTTAGTTTACAATAGAAACTATAAATCATAAAACTCTAGCAGAGTGGAGAAAATAACCCATTTGGTGCAGAATCTCTAGCAGAGTGGAGAAAAATTGCACAACTTCGTCAGAGGTGAAATAGCTCATGCACGAAGTTTGTGAGGAGGGAATAAGTTCTCTTCAAGGGAAGAAGCACTCTTGATATAACTGCAGTGATAGAAATAATTTATTTCTTTGATTTTGTTAGTTTAGTTTTTAGTTCTATTTTATTTAGTATAATTTTTTATTTATTTACAATTTATTATATTAGATTTTGGTTTAGTCTAATTTTATTATATATTTTTATTTTGATTAAATTTTTATTTTAGATTTCAATTTATTAGATTTAGTTTTATTTAGTTTTATTGTATAGTTTTGATTTAATTTTTATCTTTTCTTTTTAGTTTACTTTTATCATTTTAATGTTTATATTAATTTAGTTTAGTTTAAATTTTTTATTTAGTTTTACTTTATTTTAGTTTTAGTTTTAATTATTATGATAAGATTTTGATTTTGATTAAGATTACTTTAAGTTTAGTCATCACAACTCATGATTTGATTTTGACATCTAAAAATGGTTTATTGGAAGGATTATAGATGTAAGATTTGAACCCAAAAATCAAGGAAGTAAAACAAACTTCCATTGTTATAAAAAAGCATGGGTACAAACTTGAGAGGAGGAGAGGATCAGGAAAAGGGGAGCGAAAGCCTAGTCTGAGGCAAGGAAAGGCTCATGCGATCAGAATTTTTTTCTTGAAATTATTTGTATGCTGAGTTAGAAATCAATTATTGAGCTTGTGCACTATTGTCGAGTTTGGAGGACTTGGTGGAAAAAACTCTGAAGTCTAATAATTGTTTTAAGATTTGATACCATTAATTGATTTGAGTATAGTGAAAACACTCCATTTTATTGACAAATTCTATTCTTGATGACTATGAGTTTGTATAATGTGCACTATTGTCAATCATGCAAACCTGTGTTTATTTAAAACTCATGATAAACTATCTTTCATGATTGAATTTGTTAATTTTCCATTGAATGTGAGTATGCATATTTATGGTTTCTTGGTAACTATTTATTGAGTTAATTACTAATATGTATTTGTTTAATTGTGTCCTGGTTATGTGAAGTATTTCCTTAATTTGACAACTTATCTTCATTTCATGTTCATTTTTTGTTAATCCTCCATGTTGAGCGTGAGTATGCATATTTACGCTTTTCTCAGTAACTATTTGTTGAGTTAAGAATGACGTCTATTTGGTTTAATCATTATCGGGTTGTATGAACTACTTTTATAGCTTGATAGCTTACATTTATCTCATGTTCAGTTTTTGTTATTCTTCTTGCTCCTAATCGGGATATTATGAACTACTTCTATATCCTAGTTAGGATAGTATAAATTTTGAATAGAGCTAGATTAGTTCTTTCTTTTTCTACATAGTAGCTTAGAAGAGCTTCAAGGAAAGTCTCATTTCTAGGAGCAAATACATTAGTGGCAATCGAGACCACATATCGGTGAGGATCGCCATCCCAAACGAGTATAGGCCTAATTGGGGCCTTGGTCGAGGGATTTCTCCTCATCGTTTTCCATGAGATTTTCCAGGCATCAACATGCAACAATGACTCACGAATGAAAAATGATATAAGTTTGTGATGCATGAAGCATCAATAGATTCTCAAGAGTAACTAGTCAGAGGAGTACAGATTCAATAAACAAGGTTCAATTTCTTTAAGCCATTTTAAAAACCCAATTTGTTGACATGGAGACTCAAAACTAGTGATTTGTTCAAGGTCGACATGACTCAGAATTCCTACCAAACATAAATAGAGAAATTGACTCTTTCCCACCCCTCTTTTTTTCATATTTGATTTTTTTTGTCTTTTTCATATTATAACATCCTGAAAAGGAATAAAAGAATGCTAGAATACAATGGAGGAAACAAATGTCATGGGAAAGCAAACTAGTTCCAAGAACATGGAACATACATATCCTCAATGCAATGAACGTGGGCAAGATATGGACACCCGAGGGGATGTTTCCTCTAGAGATATAGGTGTCAAGTTGCAAGGAAAAAAAAGATGCAAAGGCTAGCATCTGAAGAGAATGCATAAGCAATGTGCTATAAGACAACAAACTAAAGTTGATATTAGGCTCAAAAGCGCAAGCTGGAAAATGCAACATGCAGTATTACAACTCAACACTAGAATCCCCATCTGGGTAGGCTGGAAAAATGTTTGAAAAGAAGACATGAGGATTTAACATATAGTCATGGCGGGAAAAAATATGGCTCTTGAGCCTGTAAATAACTTCAAGATGGGTGCCAAATGACTAGAAAGACACTAACTAGGGCACCCATGAAAGGTAGGCTCTACCACATAAAGTATGGAACTTTTAATAAGCAAGGAAGGTTTTTGTTGCAATTGAGGGGGGTCAAACCTATGACAGAGATGAAAATAAAATTGTTAATGCAAAATGAAAGGAAAAAATTCCCTATCCCATATGTCAGTTGTCGAAAACAATACTTGCCTAAAAAGGTCAAATGTGGACTTTAGTGCTGAAAAATACTCGAAAGACACAGTTGTTCTTCATCACACCCGAAAAAATCAACGAATAACTCACAAACATTGGTTAGGTAGTATTCCATAAGGTACAAAATGACAATGAAGGCTTAAATTGTAGAAAAGTGGGTAAACAAAAGGGTTAAAATGGTGAAAAAATAGATTTTTACATTCCATTTGAAATTTTACCCAAATTGTGAATTTAGAGGAGAAAAATCCCTCAAACTTATATGAAGGATTGTTGAAGCATCACCCATCGAAATCACGAGACCTTGGGACCATGTAAGAACTCATCCCTATCTCTTCAATTTCAACCATTCATATTTTTTTTTGTCAAAAATTGAGTTTGGGAAGCTCATTTAAATACATGGGTTGTGAAAACATGCCTTTCCCACTCATAGAGTGTGTATGAAAGGGCCTATACGTTCATATGCTTGAGGAAATATGTGTATATATGCACTTGTCCTCAAGATAGAGTGTGTATATTCCCATGAGATTGCTAAAAACGCTTTCTAACTGTTAGAAAAACAGGACCCCAGAGCAATAAAATAAGACAAATGCAGAAATAAAACATAGAAGATACACAATACAATAGAGACATAGATATACGTGGTTCACCTAGTGTGGGCTATGCCCACCAGAAAAATTTCCGGGTCCTTCCTTTATTATTATCCAACAAATGAAGGGATACAACCTACAACACAAATGTTGTAACTTCCTCTTCTTTCTCTCACAGTCTCCTCTATCATAATACAATATTCGCAATGATGCATAGCCGCAATACATTTCCCTCATAAAAGAGGGTTTCCTTCTAGGGAAAAAAACCCTAACATAACTTCTATCGTCAGATCTGCGACCTTATAATGAACGGTCCAGATTTAATCTAAAACTAATTTTGACTTTCTGGATAAGATAAAATAAGCTTCTAACAAGTGGTTAACTAATAATGACTAATTAATGTAATTTTCCTAAATTAGAATTAGGAAAAATTAAAATGATAATAAATCAAATTAATTAAACCCACTTCCCTAAGTTAGACTTAGGAAAAATTTAAATGAGTCGGAGAAACATAACGTGTAGTGTCTCTTTCTTGTGTGATACCTTGCCAAAGAAATAACATATGTTTGAGCTACAATATTTCAAGACTTCCTCTTAGCGAGGGAGGTGTTCTCCATAATTCCCATATTATTCATGAAGAAGACAAACTTTCCTTCATCAAGGCCTTGGTGAGAATATATGCCACTTGCTCATTTGTAAGCACACACTATAATTGGATTGCACCTTGCGACACACAATCTATGATGAAGTGATACATGAGTTCGATGTGATTTTAACTATCATGAAATACTGCATTCTCAAAGAGTTTTATGCCACTCTGATTATCACAGTGTATGATGGTCGCCTCTAACTCTTGCCCTAACAAATCCACTAACAACTTCTTAAACCAAATGGTCTCGCATGCTTCCATGCTTGCTTCCATGTATTATGATTTCGCAAAACTCAATCCAACAAAATTCTGCTTCCTGTTGAACCAAGAGACAACCCCTTATCCTAAGTTGAAACAACACCATGAAGTGTTTTTCATGTCCATTGTGTTATCACACAAATTGTAGCTTGGGAAAATCCCAACCCAAACCACAAGGGTGAGAAAAATATGGGAGTACCCACCCACTTTCACCTTAGATAGACACTCCCCTCGCTTTAGTGATGATGCAATAACAACAAGGGGGGAATCTTGATGACCCTAGGGGATTCGATATGGAAAGTGAGATAATGATGAATGAGCACCCCTATATGTAAATTTTGGAGATGAAGAAAGGCTTTAAGATGAGTCGTGTGAGAGGACAAGTGGTTTCCAAGTGTTAGATACTTGCAAAACAATGTTAGCCTTGCCTGGAACAAGACGAAAGATGATAAACAAAGCCTTTAGACAATGAGGAATCATAAAGAAAAAATTTAGTCCCAAAATTGAAACAATATAAAAATATATAGATTAGAAATGATTGAAGTTAATAGCTGCAAATCTAACCACCAAAATAAAGTAGAAGATGATGGAAACAAAGCTAGCAATGACTAGTTAAACTTCCAATGACTTAAGAAAGACTTTGGTGATGTTTAGAGGGTTGTTATATGATTTTATCAACAATTGTTTATGACATACAAATGGTTGTAACAAACAATTTCTACAACAACAATTTCTAGCCGCCTAAATCAGTAAACAATCCACCCAAAAGATAGCTAACAACTAGTAGATTAAATATGGCATCTTGCAAGTGATTTTTTCGTGGTAGAATGGTGAGCAATAGATTAAAGAAAGATGATTTTGTAGAAGCCCTAAAGGTTGTATCATTAATTTATAACAGCGAAGAGAATTACAACGCCAATCAAGATTCCCCTAGAGAACAGTAAGGATTATAGCTTGTAGAATAAAATCCAACTTAGACAATTGCAATATCTCAATATTTCACATACGCCAATGCAAAAATATCATATCTCCAATGCAAGTATATTAGTGCCTTATCAATTGGGTTAATGGAGTCTCTTGTGTAAGATCTAGGTTTTTTTACTTATCTAGGGGTGTAAGCCCCTTTACTCCCTAGATCAAAGCAAACCTAGCAAGGTAAATCGACAAGGGTGTAAGACATTTTACTCCTTGTAGAAACCTTTGCAAAATGGCTTATTCAATGACAATAATGATAGATCTTGGTGGAGGGTGTATTCCATTATACTCCTCCAAGGTTTTAGACCAAAACAACCCTGAAACAAGAAGAAATAACACAATATACAGAAAATTCCTTACCAATTCCAAGAGATAGCAAGATGAACCCTTATTTACCAATAATATTACATCACAATAGCAAAGAGACAAGTAACAAGAGATATCACCTTAGATTCTTCCTCCAATAGACATGTAAAGCATCCACATATCACAAGTGAGATATAAAGCGATTTTCCCAAGTAGGGCGAAAATTTCAGCCAAGAGTATGTAATCCTCAAGTGAGTTGTGTTATGAAAATGAAAAGACAAGACCTCTATTTATACAAGGTCTTGTTAAACCAATTTTTCCACTTTTGAAAAGTCCACCACAAATTAGGGAGGCTGAACTCTTCTATTTTTCCTTTTACAACTCAAAATTTAAAATTTACATGAAATAAATCCTTAGTAAGGGTGATGCTAGGCCTCCAAGAGAGATGTTGAGCCCTTTGATGAAGATATTTGGGCCTCCAAAAGCCATTTTCCATTCCACCAAGTTCTCTAGTGCATGTCATGTGTCTCTCTATCCATCAACCATGACACATCACCATCTACCATGAGAACCCCATCAAAAACCCTAGCGCTTATGTGACGTATAGGTTATAGAATCTGATGTTTCAAGCCTCCAAAGGCCAACGTTGAGGTGTAAGGGGATGGCATACGATCATCCCATGGTGTCCAAGTTCCTCCAAAGGCAAATTTCTTCCTCCCAAGTGTCTAACGAGAGGGGGCGCATCATCCAACCTGTGGAATTCATGCCCCTATGAAGGTCCAAGTAACCTTGTGCCTCCACAAAAAGACTTTCACTTGGAAAGGCCCTACAAAGACAAACAAATTCTCCCTCCAAGGGTCCACAAGTCACAAGTATCAAGCCAAGTAATCCATATCTACTAAAATATCCACTTAATCATGTGCATCAAATCCCCCCTTTTCAAAATAAACAAATGCTCAAAGACCTTATACAACTTGCCAAATTTAAGTATGGGAGGTTGTCATGGTGACCTATTGGGTAGATCACTCCCCAAGTCAAGGAGTGTTTCCCAAGAGGACCCTCTCTAGTTCATGTAAAGAGTATGAGGTGTATGGGGGTGTGACTTCTGGACATGGGGTTTCTTGACATACAAGGGCTCATATTGTCTCATTTATGGGCACCTTTCTAGAGGGTGTGCTTTCTCTTGAGTTACCAACTATTTAGGTGGTATTTTCCCATACCCATTTTTAGCCATCTTTCCAATCCATGCTTTCATTTATTTGTAATTTTCTAGTTCCCTTTATAAGGTTTTCAAGCTTTAGCATCTGCAATTTGGGATCGGGGAGGGCACTGAATAGGTAGAGCTCAAGTTGGATTGGATTTTGATGGTCCTCATTTGTTGTGTTCACTTTATTTTCAACATTAGTTTCTTATTCTTTTGTAGAAGTTGCAATCTACCTCCGAGCCTTTAGCCCCTTCTTCCCATGAAATGAGGTACAATCCCTTCTTGGCTTAATATGCCCAAAAACCCAAAAGATGGGGAAATGAAAGGGAATAAGTATGGAAAGTAACAAGTATGTGGGGGATTGGTATGATGATTTTTCAAGGAGACCACCTAGTAGCAATCCTTTTCCCAAGGGTGATCACTTACTAGGAAAACATGTCAACCACCAAGGTGAAATGAGGCAAAAGGCATAATTTCCAAGCAAATGTCTTCAAAATCAAGAAAGGACCCTTTGCAACATGTTGAAATGCTTCATTTATTAGAATGACACTTACCACAACACTAGACTTGTTACCTCATGGAGAAAGACATGTTTTCCTCTATAGATCTGGTGTGGTGGACGTTGTTTCCATCAATCAAATGGTGATGTGTGGTAATATAGGGGTCTTTGCATGTTCATCTACCTCTTAGTACTCCCATGTGTACAACTTGAGGGCCTCGAGACATCATCTCCTTAGTTATCCCTAGAATGGGGGGAATAACATCTGGATCTTACTTGGGGACATTTTCTCATCGTAGAGTGCATGAGAACCTCACCATCTCCTAGTAATACCTATGCATACACACAATGAAACAAATAAAAATTTGGATATCGAGGATAGTGTGCTCACCCTTTGTTCATATAATCAAAATTTCAAAATTTCACCTAATCTTAAAAAGAAGATTTTGCACTTTTTTAAAAATTTCTAAAATAACATGTAATATGATTCAAATAAATGCAGTAAAGAAACTATGCATAAATGCAAGAAAACCAATATGTAAATGAAGCATTGATAAACAAGTCTAGCTAAATTCAACAAAACTAAAATGAACAAGAAAATGCAAGATGCAATAAAGCAAATGAACTACCTACTCACTTGGGCCTTGAGGCCCATAAAAGTTAGGTCCTAAATATGTCAAGTGAAATTGTACAACCAATGCAACCATCTGCTCAGTATCTCATCAATGTATCTTACCCTATGCTTAATCATGTGAAATAACAAAGATATATCAAGCACAAAATAATCATGAGTATAAATAAGCATGCAACCAATCATAGAAAGAAACTTATGGAGGTGGGTGGGAGGGAGAATATCATCATGGAAAGAATAGCCACAAGATTGATCCACCCATCTCTAAATAGGACTATTTCATATCGATTACGGTTCTTCCTCATCTTCCACACCAACATTATCAATGATTCTTGAAGACTGAGAGGAAATAAGAGATCCAAAGAAAACCTTATGATTTCCCAGAAAAACAAGTACAATATAAGGGACAAACATAGGTCTAGAGACATAATCCTTCTCCATACATAGAGCATGTGGAGAGATAATCATTCTCCATACTCAGAGCATGTCATTTCTTTGTATGTGTCTGCAAATCCCTGCATACTGCTTCATGTTGGAAATATCATTGCCATGTAGTAGAAATAATTGATTTTTTTTAGTTGGCCACGACCTCATGTTCATCAAAGTTTGAGTACAAAAATGGTTGATAATATTCATCACATAATGGCTCTGAGTACTCAAAAGGATGACCCCCAAGGTATGGTTGGGAATCAACATAAGTGCACTACAACAAGCCATCCTCTGGTGGATGAAAAAGGTTTGTGATCATATCATCACTAAGCTTCCAAATATCTTTATCGTCCATGCATGAAGAACAACATTTCAAAGGAAAAAATTCTGCATTCCTTATCTAGAAGTTTCCTTCAATTTCGTAAATGGGATCCCCATAAAAAACGAAAGAACCCATATCCCATCCACACTACCCAACATGTATGAAATAATCAATATGTTCACCAATGATGTCGGAGAGGTCCTCCATGAAATCAATTGTATCATCGGGGCTAATCACTTCTTCATCTTCATGTGTTGGAGGAAAACAAGTCTAGACAACATCATCTTCATCAAGTTGAAGGACGGATACAAATGTCTTATCCAGATTTTCAATATGTTGTACTTCATTGGAACCATCTTCTTCTTGGCAACTTTCCTTGTGGACCTACTCTCTAAGAAAAAATTTATCATCTTGATATTCAATTAGTTTTGAGACTTCTTTGGGCATCAAGAATGATTGCTCCTGGGTTGGGAGACTCTCCTAGTGACCATATTTCTTTGTTACAGTGTCATAGAGTGAATTCACTCCATAATAGGCAATAGAAACATCCCATGCTACATTTTGGGTAGGCTTATTCTCATAATTCCAAAGGATAGTTTCGTACTCTTCTTTTCTTTGGATGCAGAACCTAACCAAGAAGTCTTTATCACAGTGTTTCAGTAATTGCTCACAAAAATCATTGTCTTCTTCTATGTTCTCCTTGAGACATTCAAAACTTTCTTTGTTACTATCATCCTCTTGTTCCCTAATTGTGTTCTCATAATACTTTAGAATAAGTGTTTCCTTCATACCTTCAATGAGGTATGAGGGAAGATATTGTCCCAGAAAGGAATCTTTGAGGTCTTGAACAACATATTCAAATTTATGAGTTCTACATCCCCATGTTTGAGGAATTATTGGATAAGGACCGTTGAAGAATATATACTTTTAGGGCTGCAAAAATTTATGTCACAGTCTCTTTGTTTCTCCTCAAGCAACAAGAGGAACATCCATACTACCACATATTCATGTTTTATGCACAAAGCTAAAACAAATTTAGTAAACTCAATAATATGTGCAATGACCGAAAATGGGTCATCGTCAAACTTAAGGATATGGTCTAACCATCCTATCGGGCATTCATTTGGATACCAATAAATGGACTCAAAATCCAAGGATATGTATGCCTCATGGAAGCACCATGGAGACATGCTTCCATCACTTAGGGTAATACCTCAATGGAGTCACCAGATGAGCTCAAGGTTTTGGGAAAGAGAACTTCCCTCAAATAGAGTTGCCAATAAAGCTATAGGTAAAGGATTTGGGAATAACTTGCCAAGTGTCATTAAGTCTCGGAAAATGATTCAAAATCCTCCCCGACAATGAAGCCAAAATGTTATCATAGAAATTGTAGCTTGGGAAAATCCCAACCCAAACCGTAAGGGTGAGACAACTATGGGAGTACCTACACACTATCACATTAGATAGGCACTCCCCTTGCTTTAGTGATGATGTAATCACAACAAGGGGGGAATCCTGGTGACCTTGGGGGGTTTGATATGGAAAGTGAGATGATGATGAATGAGCACCCCTATAGGTAAATTTTGGAGATGAATAAAGCCTTGAATATGAGTCTTGTGAGAGGACAAGTAGTTTTCAAGTGTTAGATACTTGCAAAACAATGTTAGCCCTGCCTAGAGCAAGATGAAATACGATAAACCAAGCCTTTAAACAATGATGAATCAAAAATAAATCTTGTTGTCCAAAATTCAAGCAGTATAGAAATATATAGATCGGCAATGAATGAAATTAATAGCTGCAAATATAACCACCAAAATCAAGTACAAGATGATGGAAACAAAGCTAGCAATGACTAGTTAAACTTCTAATGACTTAAGAAAGACTTTGGTGATGTTTGGAGGGATATTATATGATGTTATCAACAAGTTTTTAGGACAGCCAAATGATTGTAACAAACAATTTCTAAAAGAGAAACTTCTAGCCACATAAATCATCAAACAATCCACCCAAATGATAGCTAACAACTAGTAGATTAAATATGGTAGCTTGCAAGGGATTTTTAGTGGTAGAATGGTGAGAATTAGATTAAAGAAAGATTATTTTGCAGAAATCCTAACGGATTTAGCATTAATTTATAACAACAAAGAGAATTACAAGGCCAATCAAGATGCCCTAGAGCACAACAAGGCTTATAACATGTAGAATCAAATCCAACTTAGACAATTGCAATATCTCAATATTTCACATATAGCAATGCAACAATATTATATCTCCAATGAAAGTAGATGAGTGCCTTATCAATTGGGTTAATGGAGTCTCTTTTGTAAGAGCTAGGGTTTGTTACTTCCCTAAGGGTGTAATCCCTTTTACTCCCTAGAGCAAACAAAACTTAGCAAGGTAAATCTACAAGGGTGTAATCCCTTTTACTCCTTGTAGCAACCTTTGCAAAATGGATTATTCAATGGCAATAATCATAGATCTTGGTGGAGTGTGTATTCCCTTATACTCCTCCAAGGTTTTAGACCAAAAAAACCTTGAAACAAGAAGAAATAACATGATATGCAGAAAATTTGTTACCAATTCCAAGAGATAGCAAGATAAACCCTTATTTACCAAGAATATTCCATCACAATAGAAAAGAGACAAGCAACAAGAGATAGTGCCTTAGTTTATTCCACCAATAGACAAGCAAAGCATCCACATAGCACAAAATAGAGATAAAGTGATTTTCCAAAGTAGGAAAAAATTCCAGCCAAGAGTATGTAATCCTCAATTGAGTTGTGTTATGAAAATGAAAAGATAAGACCTTTATTTATACAAGGTCTTGTTAAACCAATTTGTTCACTTTTGAAAAGTCAACCACAAATTAGGGAGGTCGACCTTCTCTATTTGTCCTTTTACAACTCAAAATTTAAAATTTACATGAAATAAACCCTTAGTAAGGGTGACATCATTCCCTAAAGGGTGACACTAGGCCTCCAAGAGAGATGTTGAGCCCTTTGGTGAAGATCGTTGGGCCTCCAAAGGCCATGTGTCATGCCACCAAGTTCTCTAGTGCATGGAATATGTCTCTCTATCCATCAACCATGTCACATCACCATCTACCATGAGAACCCCATCAAAAACCTTAGCCCTTATGTGACATCTAGGGCATAGAATGTGATGTTTCATGCCTCCAAAGGCCAACATTGAGGTGCAAGGGGATAGCATATGATCATACCATGGTGTCCAAGTTCCTCCAAAGTCAACATCCTTACTCCAAAGTGTCCAATGAGAGGGGACACATCATCCAACCTGTGGGATTCATGCCCCTATGAAGGTCCAAGTAACCTTGTGCCTCCACAGAAATAATTTCACATGGAAAGGACCTAAAAATACAAACAAATTCTCCCTCCAAGGGTCCACAAATCAAAATTATAAATCCAAGTAATCCATATCTAATAAAAGAACCACCCAAACATGTGCATCAAATCTCCCCTTTTCAAAATAAAAAATGTTCAAAGACCTTATACAACTTGCCAAATTTAAGTATGGGAGGGTTGTCATGGTGACCTATTGGGTATATCATTCCCCGTGTTAAGGAGTGTTTCCTAAGATGAACCTCTCTAAGTCATGTAAAGAGTATGAGGTGGATGGGGGTTTGACTTCTGGGCATGGGGTTTCTTCATACAAAAGGCTCATATCATCTCATTTATGGGAGCCTTTGTAGAGGGTGCACTTTCTCTTGAGTTACCAACTATTTAGGTGTTATTTTTCCTAGACCCCTTTTTATCCATCTTTCCAATCCATGCCTTAATTTATTTGTAATTTTCTAGTTCCCTTTATAAGGTTTTCAAGATTTAGCATTTGCAATTTGGGACCAGGGCGAGAACTGAGTAGGTAGAACTCATGGTGGACTGGCTTTTGATGGTCCTCATTTGTTCTGTTCACTTTCTTTTCAGCATTAGTTTCTTATTCTTGTGTAGTAGTTGCAATCTATCTCTGAGCCTTTAGCCCCTTATTCCCATGAAACGAGGTACAAACCCTTCTTGGTTCAATATGCTCGAAAACCCAAAAGATGAGGAAACAAAAGGGAAGAAGTATGGAAAGTAAAAAATATGTAGGGGAGTGGTATGATGACTTTTCAAGGAGACCACCTAGTAGCAACCCTTTTCCCAAGGGTCACCACTTACTAGGACAACATGTCAACCACCAAGGTGAAATGAGGCAAAAGACATAATTTCCAAGCAAACATATCCAAAATCAATAAAGGACCCTTTGTAACATGTTCAAATGATTCATTTATTAGGATGACACTTACTACAACACCGGACTTGCTACCTCATGGAGAAAAACCTATTTTCCTCTGTGAGCTAAGCTGGTGTGGTGGATGTTGCTTCCATCGATCAAATGGTGATGTGTGGTAATATAGGGGCCTCTTCCTGCTCATCTTCCTCTCGATATTCCCATGTGTGCAACCTGAGGGCATTGAGACATCATCTCTTCAATTATCCCTAGCATGGGGGTGATAACTAGTACCACATTATTGGCCCTCGACCAAGTTTTGAGGAAACCTTGGTCAAGTTTGGACTACCTTTTGGACTTCGAAGTGAGGATCGAATATGGAGAACCATGGCAGAGCAGAGATCATGGATCTCACTTGTTTTGCAGGCTAAGTGGACCCAACAAGGGGTTCACTAGGGTTTTTGTAATGGGTTATGGGATGTCGACCCATGGGTTTACACATGTTTAGGCCTTTTTGTAAGGAAATGTAAAAGTATAAATAGATAATAATGTATTGTAGAAGTAGAGAAGCAGAAGATAGCTTTCAAGGCTAAGTGAAAGTAGTTTTGGGTTGATTTGTGCAACAAATTGTGTATGTAAGACTCTGTGCTAAATAGAGAAGTCGGCTTTGTGTTGTGACCTATTTTTGGGAAGGAGGATCTAGCGCTCAGTGCGCAGATCTCTTGTCCTCTGCGAAGCTTAGCTTTTTGGATTAGTGCACATGAGCGGATGAATGTAAGAGAATTGAAGAATATTAAAGAAGACGAAGCAGTTTGTGGACGTAGCCCCACACTGGGGTGAACCACATATATCTTGTGTCTTTGGTGTGCTTTGTGCTATGTTGAGTTTGTTATTTATCTTCTTAGTGATTTTATTATGTATAATGGATAGATCCAATGGTGCTTAGTGCTTCACTTGTGTTTTATGAATGAATGCTAGATCTAACTCTGTGTTGTGTGGTTGAAGTGCTTAATCCTTACTATTACTGTGTTGATCTATCTTAGGGTTTCATTCTGCGATGTTAATGAAGCTAATGAACTAATGCATATCGTCATCTAAGTGTTATTAAAGTGCTTTTGAAGTGTTGTAATCACAAATCTTTGTCCTATCTTGGTTACAGACACCTGAGTCCTGTAACCTGCCCTTCCTCTACCTCAAGTGAGACTTCACCTGCTTTGTAGGTGTTGTCGAAAGGGCTGGTTGTTAGGGATTTGTTGGTGTGTTGTTGAAGCGTTGAACCCTGGGTCTACCCCTGTGCCAAAAAATGGTTCCGATGTTGGGACCTCAAACTGTGATTGTTGGGAACTGAAGTAAAGAGAAGCTTTGTGCATAGATCTGTTGTTGTAGTGTGTAGTATTATACTTGACTTTTGAATCTCTGTGCTAAGAAAGAAACCCGATCTGAAGAAAAGAGGTAAGATCTTGAAAGAGATAAATCTTTGTGGTTTGATAAGAGTAAGATAAGCATAATTTTTTGTTTCGAAAGCATGAATTTAGGTATGTTTAATAGATTTTGTCCTTGTCTGAAAGCTAGGGTGCATTTGGAAGAAAGAGTTGATMTGGATAAATTTGATAGAAATAAAGAAAGATATGTTATTCCTATGCATAGAAAAAAAAATTGGACTAATAAATGGATGTAGGAACCTAGAAATAACTTTTGCATATTGCAGGTCCAACATTGTGATACTAGTGTGCAGTACAAGAGAAGTTGGGGGACTTACAAGAGAAAGAGAGGATTGACACTATGTTATAATTGCAGAAGATCGGGACATCTTGCTAAGGAATGCCCTGCTACAGGCCCTATTTGTATTTGTTGTAAAATTGTTGGTCATGAAGTTGAGGATTGTCCAAGGAGGATTGCTAAAGTCGAACAAATGAACATGAGACAAGAAAACTATGAAGGAAGTCAAGAGAATAAGAGCATGTTATAGAATCATCAAGAGAATGAGTCAGAGAAAGCTCAGACTATGTTATCACAGTTGAAAGAAACAATGAATGATCACAAAGATCTCATTTTACCAGAGATCTTGAAGGTAAAACAACGCATAAGTGCAAGAATAGAAGACTTCGACATAGACTGTGTCTTGGATGAAGAAACACAAGTAAATATTATGACAGAAGAAACTTGGGAAATTTTGGGAAAGCCTACTGTGGTACCTTCGTTGGGAAGAATAGGCTCGTTTAAAGGAAAGATGATAACCCTATGTGGAAGAGTTACTAATGTACCTATTATTGTTCATGGAACATCGAATGAAGAGGAATTTGAAGTCATTAAGTTCATTGTGAACAATTCCCCTTTCCCACTTTTGTTAGGAAAGACTTGGATCGAGAAGGATCAGATCAGAAGGAAAGAAGAGGAAGAAGATGCAGAAAAGAAAAAGCAAGAACTAAGGGATTTCATAGCCAGAAAAATAGACCAAATAATAGAAGAACGAGAGGATAAGTTGAAGCAACAAAAGGCAAGAGAATTAGCTAGCAAGATTGAAAGAATGCAATAATGTTTGAAGGACCTATCCATGCAAGACAAAAGAATACCCACCCCAGAATTAATAAAAGAAGAGGTATTAACGTCGGACTCTTTGGAAGCACATCAACAATGCGAAGTCACTATGATAGGAGAAGATAGGAATAAAAATGGAAAGAGGAATCCATAAACAATTAGAGGATATAAGATCACAAGAAAGAAGGAAAGGAAGCTCAGTAAGAAGAAATCCAAGTTGGAAAAGCTACAGGGAGTTACAGAGAACAAATGGAAGACTTCACAGGAGGCAGGTTTGCAGGATTTGAACCTCACCGGAACAACAGGACCATGCAGAATGGACTTTTACCCTAGCAAAGCTATATGACCATTGGAGGTGCCCGAACCGTTAGATAGATGCTCTGAAATGGCTAGGAAATGAATTTATGGGCGGATAGACCGCCATTGGACATTGATACCACGCCATAATAGACAGATTCAAAATGATGGAAGCATTCTTGCCCATTGGAGGAATCTGTTACGATGATCGCTTATTTAACCCGTCGGATGTTGTTTCGGGACCAAGGATTATAATTACATTATTACAGATTCACCCCCCCTCTCAGTAATCCAACGTATATATATATATATGAATATATATATATATATATTGTTTCAATTTGGGAAAGCAATATTTTAGTGCTTGTTCCCCTTGGTTTTAAGGTTTGTATCTCGATCAATTGTCTTGTTATGGGAAGGGATAACATTGTGGTGCAAGTACTCAATGCTTGGAAATCATTCTTCACCAATAAGACTTCATCTCCAAGCCTTTATCCTTCTCCAAATATGACCTATAGGGGTTTTCACCATCATCTTCACACTTTCCATCTCAATCCCCCTAGGGTCACCGAGATTCCCCTCCTGTGGTGACTTGTCATCACTAAAGCGAGGGGAGTGTCTATCTAAGGTGACAGTGTGTAGGAACTCACATAGTTGTCACACTCTTGTCGTTTGGTTTGGGCTTTTCCCAACCTACAATTTGTGCAATAACATGTCCCAATAAAATCCCTAGAAGATGGAAAAGCTCCACTTCCCAAGGAGGGGTTTGGTGGAGGCATGTGCCCCCCGCCCCAAGGAAAACCTTGCAAGGGAGTTGAAGAACTCCCTGCAATCAAACTAGGGTTTGGAAAATTTGGATTAGAACTACTAGCCACATGTGGCATACCAATGGTTGGCATCTCAAAAGAAAAATCACTCATAGAATATGATGTAGAAGGTGGATATCTCATGCTTTAGACAGGCCCAGTCTGAGAAGGTACATATCCTCCAGTTGATGCCCCCATTGTGGCATGGGTGGTGATAGTTATTTGGGTAGTGGGAAGAGGAGAGGAGACTCCTCCCCCAAAGATAGATGATGAGGGGGTATGGATGCCCCTTGCCCCTGAAACCTTCAAAGTGTTGAATATATTAGACCCCTGAAGAGAGGTATTTTCAATGTGATTCAAACTATGCGAAGTCGAAATATGCATGAGGATAGGACTGTCAGATCCTATGAGGGGAGGGATAAAATTTCTTACAAATCCCTCGACTTAAAGATCTTCTACACTAGAAATATCTCCTATGGGATGCTTCACATCTGCAAAATTTGTCTCTACTAGTTTTGACGAACCATAATCATCTAGTTGGTGCCTTTGAGTAGGCATCTCCACCCTTTTAGGTGAAATACCATGAGTCCTTCTTGACTGACAGAGCAGTTGGTCAGCCACTTTGAATCAATGATTCAAAAGTAACGATACAGATACCACCTAAGGTCACTAAATAAATAAAGAAGACCACTAAGGTCCTAAGAGAAAACAACACACACAAACTGCTTTTCCAAAGCCCAGTCCAAGTGCATTAGATCCTGGGTTCGAAGCAGTGAAAAGTTGAAAAGGGACCTTTTGGAGATCAATACGGGTTGATTAAGTCTTGAGACCGATCAACGAAGGAATTAAAAATAGTTACAGTAAATTGTACACAATATTCGCTTATGGTAAAAGTGTCCTTGTGAAGACATACACCCTCCAAAGGATACGAGGTGGCAATTAGTCATATGTCTCAAGTACCACGAAAATACCCTCACATTCACCCGTGTGGAACCTAGGAGAGACAACTAAGGTTACCAACTCACAATTAGAGACATGGGGGAATAGTCGTCAGTCAAGACTAGACGTATCAGTAGGGTAGCTAACGCCAAAGCTCCCAAACATATCAACACCCAGGGGGGTAGTGGTACTTTCGAAACCCCCATATATGCAGTGATTTGAAGATATTTAGACAAGTGAGAGAGGGGATATCCCTTTCACTTACCATCAAATGGCCTAGTGCTTGACTCCTGTGTTAGAGGAGCTTCCTTGACAACACCTATTCAATATTGGATTTGAACACTCACTAATCAAAATCTATGTTTAGTTGAATGGCCTTGGATAGTTTACTCTCCAACATATCCCAAGGCCCTACACCTAGACTAGTTGGTGTTTCTAAAAGAAAATAGTCTAGTAAATTTTAAGTTAGTGTTTGTTTTATTGGTTGTTATTTACTTAAGAAATGATAATGAAACCAATGGTGTTTTAAGGACTCTACATAAATTAACTGTAAGAAAATTTTCATATCATTTTGTGCATGTATTATTCAATGTAAAAAGTATAACATGAACAACTAATGCAAATTACTAACTTTTAAACACAATCTTTTCCTTTTCAAATATTCAAGCACAACTACAACTTTCTTTTCCAAAGACTCACTACTTTATACAACTCAAAAAACCTAAATGCCTCTACAATGCAACAACCTCTTTAATGCAAATGATGAAGAAATATGTGTGCTTAAAGTAATATATTTTCTCTTTCAAAACCGAATGCACAACAAGAAACAAAAAGGAATAGACCTATTCAAAAGAAAACTAGCCTTTTCTTTTCTTGCTAAAAAAGCAATAAACCAAGCAAAAAGATACTAAAACCATGAGATTTTTCTTATTATGTTTGAAAATGCAAGAAAACAAGAATGAAAAGTAATTAAGTTAGATAAAGAACTCAATTTTTAGATATGATTGCAATAACAATCAAGAAATAGAGAAACTAAGGACAAGACTCTTTGTTCACTGATGCAATTGAAAAAGAAACTAAAGGTTCTTAAAAAGCTTATTTTCTTTAGTCATAAAGGCCAAAAAGACTTCAACTGACTTAATAGGACAATGAACAACCTTCAAACAACGCATGGAATCAAGAAAGAAACCCAAGATGCAAGATCAAGTTTAAACAAAGGCATGAAGATGGAAAAAACCACTTCCTAGAACTCATATGTGATTGTTTCCTCAATAAAGTGTGTACGGATGTGATTTTCTCCACATAAACTAGTGTATATATGTGGGTTTAGATGGGAAAAGGTGCATATGCAACCCAACATTTCCAAAAAGAATTGAAAAAAGGCTAAATTAGGACCCAGAAAGCAATGCTACATGTTTGAAAAGAAATCTAAGAACTAACTTAGAAGTAGAAGAAGAAAAACAAAGCCTACAAGAAACCCTAAGGAGAAAGACTCAAAGATCCAATCCACACTAGATTTCCCAATTCTGTTACGATATTTTCATCCCTATGACTAGGGTTGAGGTCAGAATGGAATGGGACAATATAGATAATTAACTCAAACCAAGAAGTAATTACAACATACAACTTAATAACTATTAACAATTAGAAACCACTTACCTACACACTGAAGTTCAGAGTAGATTCCACTTGAATATCCTCGCTCCAATATCTTGTTCCTGTATAGCGTTTGTTGGGTATGTGTTATATTCTTTTCCTGAGTAGTAGTGTCACCTTTTTTCCTCGTTTTTCGTGTTGCCTCGATTTTCTTGTCCATTTTTGGGCGGTTTTTCGACACATGGTATTTTGCCGATGGTTTTCTATTTCTGGTTAAGGAATTAGGGTTTTTGACTAATCCAGGTAATTGGGCTAGGGTTTTGGATGTCATTGCCTCCTATATGTATATTGTATTGTAAACAATGTATCACAATGAATGGATATAGAATATGTTGGTTTTCCCGGTTTGGGTTTCCAGGGGAAAAATCTCTGTGTAATGTTTTTATTTTCCATTGTATCTTTTCTATTCTTTTACTGAAAATATATTTTCAATAAATATTGTAAAAGGTTAAAATATACAACCTTTATGTTGGGTATGTGTTATATTATTTGCATGACTAGAACTAGTGTCTGCTACATTGCGTCGAGCATGCAGGGGGGTTGAGGGGGTGTGCTAGGCCCCCCCTTCAGGATTGCAGGGGGGCGATACCCCCCCTGCACGAGTGTTCGGGGGAAGTGCCCCCGAGAATTTTTTTTTACCTCAGGAAATGTGTCACTTGTTTCCTCGATTTTCATGTCACCTCGATTTTTGTGTCCATTGTTGGGAGATTTTTCGGCACATGGTTTTTTGTCGATGGTTTTCTATTTTTCAGTTAAGGAATTAGGGTTGTTGACTAATCCATTTCATTGGGTTAGGGTTTTGGATGCCACTAACTCCTATATGTATATTTTATTGTAAACAATGTATGAGTGTGAATGAATATAGAATATGTTGGTTTTCTCGGTTTGGGTTTCTAGGGGAAAAATCTTTGTGTAATGTGTGTATTTGTCATTGTATATTTTATGTTCTTTTACTGAAAATATGTTTGCAGTAAATATTGTACAAGATTAAAATTACATTTGGTATCAGAGAAATCAATGGATTTAGGGGGATGCATTTGTGGTCAAGGGTTTGGCTCAAGACTGTGATAAGCCTTGTTACAGTGGGAGATTTGCGATATTGATTCTTCAGGTGAAGAGAAATGGAGAGTAGTTCAAAAATGGAGATCGAGAAGTTTAATGGGCATTTGAGTTGTGGAAGCTCAAGATGAAATATCTATTGGTGGACATCGTGGTGGATCCAGGTACTACACCTAAAAGAACTTTAGCAAACGACTGGAAAAAGTTGGATCAGAAGGTGAAGAGCACAATCTGATTGTGTCTCTGAGATTCAGTATTACTAAATGTGTCAGAGGAAGCTACAACCAAGGATTTATGGGATAAGTTGGGGAAGTTGTATCAGTCTAAGTCCCTAGTAAATAAAATGTATAACCTAAGGATGAGAGATGGAGACTTGGTGGCAGAGCATTTGGATGCCTTCAATATTGTGGTAAGTTAGTTAGTATATGTTGAAATTAAAATTTCAAATGAAGATAATTGTATTAGTTTGTTGTTTTCTTTACCATACTCGTGGGATAGTATGGTTGTGGCCATCGGTAGTAATGCAATTTCTTTGAAGTTTGATGAAGTGGTCTCATCCTTGTTGTCGAAGGAGATGAGACAGAATAACATGGAAGGATAGAGCACAAATGCATTATTTACAAGAGGACGCTCCCAGGAAATAAATAGATCTAATTCCTCAAGTGGGAGATCTAATTCTAAGGGTAGATATAAATCTCTCAGAAAGTTTGTAAAGGTATGCTAGAGATGTGGAAAAGAAGGGTAATACAAGAAGTGGTGTAGATCCAAAATTGAGAAAAAGAAGGGATCTGAAGAAGCTCCTTCTACAGAAGAAAAGACCTCCAAGGAAGAAGGAGAGGATGTGTACTTGGCTTCTTCAAGAACACATGCATATCATGAGGCATGGTTGGTTGACTCAGGTGCATCCTTTCATATGTATCCCCACAAGGAGTGGTTCTGTGAATATGAAAGGTATGATGGAGGTAATGTTTTCCTAGGTGATGACTCGACAACCAGAATCATAGGGTGAGGAAAATTCAAGTTGAGGCTCATAGATGGAAGGATTAGAACACTACTTGGAGTTGTGCATATCCCAGGTTTGGCCATAAATTTGATTTCTATAAGAAAAATGGGTGATGCAGAAATAATATTTGAAAAGGAAACCTGTAGGATGGTTTGAGGAGAAATGGTGTTGTTGAAGGGAGTTCGGTTTGGAACTTTGTATAAGTTGCAAGGAAGAACTATTAGTGATGGGTGTAATAGTTCCATTGTTCATGATATTGGAGTTGAAGAAGAAATAACTCCTACATTCTCTAGAGAAAAGGTTATGTTGTGGCATCAAAGACTAGGGCATATCAGAGAGAAGGGATTTTGACTACCACACGGTAAAGGTATGGTTGAGTGTATGTCTAACTACTCTCTAGATTTTGATTTTTGTGAACATTGTGTATATGGGAAGAATAATTGGGTAAGATTCCCCTCTGGTGTAACGAGGGAAGAAGGAATTTTACAGATAGTTCACAGTGATGTGTTTGAGCCTATGTTGGTTCCATCATTGGGAAAATCTGTGTACTATGTCTTATTTATAGATGAATTCTCAAGGAATATTTCGATATATTTTCCTAGGAATAAATATGAAGTCTTTGACAGGATTAAATAGTTTAAGGGTCTTGTTGAGAATCAAACAAAGAAAAAAATTAAGGTGTTGAGGACGGATAATGGCGGAGAGTTCCGCGGGAATGAATTTGAAGAATTATGTAAGAAGTGCAGTATAGAAAGGCAGAAGACTATTCCATATACACCTCAGTAGAATGGAGTTGCATAAGGGATGAATAGTACGTTGATGGAAAAATAAAGTTTCATGTTAAGTGGTGTCAGGTTAGGGAAATAATTATGGGCAGAGGCAGTGGGTACAACATGTTACCTGGTCAACATATCACCCTCATCAGCACTAGATGACAAGACTCCACAAGAGGTATGGATTTGTAAGAAACATTCTCTCACACATCTCAAGGTATTTGGCTATGAGGCCTATGTTCATGTTCCAAAGGAAAACATCAGTAAGCTAGATAAGAAGGCCGAAAAGTGTATCTTTATTGGGTATAAATATGGTCTCAAAGGTTATAAGATTTGGAACCCAGAAACTAAGAAGGTTGTGTATATCCAAGATGTGGTATTTAGAGAAATGAATAATGTTGTTAAATAAGAAATCCTACCAAGTAAGGAAGAACCAGAGAAAATAGAGTTTGATTTAAAGGATGATGAATCAGACTCTACAGAAGAACATGAATTAGAAGAAGAAGATCCTCATACTCCAGTATTGAGGAGATCGGTTTGAGAAAGAAGGATACCGGAAAGGTATACTCCATCTGATTTCCGTTCAAATTTTACTTTGTCTATTATTGATGATGATCCTAGAAATATCAAGGAGGAAGTGGATTCATAGGATGGAAAACTCTGGGAAAAGGACATGGATGAAGAAATGGTAGACTTGGATAAGAATGAGTCTTAGTATCTAGTGGAGTTGTCGACTGGAATAAATCCCATTGGAAGAAAATGGGTTTTTAAAAAGAAGTTGAATGCAAAAGGAAAAGTGGAGAAATATAAAGCTCGGTTAGTAGCAAAGGGTTATTCCTAGGTTGAGGGAATTGATTTTGGTGATATTTTTTCATCCTATTGCCAAGTTAAATTCTATGATATTTATGTTATATCTTGTTGTTGCGTTTGATTTTGAAGTAGAACAGATGGATGTGAAGACATCATTCCTACATAGGGATCTGGAAGAATAAATCTATATGAAGAAACCAAAAGGTTTTGTAGTGAAGGGAAAGAATCACCTGGTATGCAAGCTAAAAAAGTCCATGTATGGTTTAAAACAATCACCAAGGATGTGGTATCAAAATTTTGATACTTATATGTTGGGACTTGGCTTCACAAGAAGCAAAGAGGATCATTGTGTGTATTTTAAATTAATTGGTGATCATTTGATTTATTTGGTCTTGTATGTGGATGACATGTTGTTGATAGGAAACAACAAGGAGATTATCCAAGATGTGAAAACTCAATTGTCATCTAAATTTGACATGAAGGATCTTGGTGCTACAAAATTCATTTTGGTCATGGAAATTAAAAGAGATCAGGAAAAGAGGAAACTCTGGTTAAATTAGAGAAGATATGTCGAGACAATATTGTAGAGGTTTAATATGCAGAAATGTAAATCAGTCAAGGTCCCTATTCTTGTTGGTGTAAATTTATCTGCGGATCAATGTCCCAAGACATGGGAAGAGGAGGAGGACATGTGTTGTGTTCCATATGTGAGTGTAGTCGGCAGTTTGATGTATGAAATGGTATGTAATAGATCGGACATTGTACATGCAGTGGGAGTTTTGAGCAGGCATATGTCAAAACCAGGGAAGGAGCATTGGACAACAATAAAAATGGTTTTCGAGTATTTGCGTGGTACTGCTAGCTATGGATTGTGCTACCAAGGAATACCATCATTGCACAGAGTTTTGGAAATACATGGCTTTGTGGATGCATACTGGGCTGGAGATCTGGATCATAGGAGATCTACAAGCGGGTATGTGTTTAACATGTTTGGAGGAGCAATCATTTGGATGAGAAAAAGACAGGTTGTAGTGGCACTTTCAACTACAGAAGTTGAATACATGGAAGCCACTCATGCAAGTAAAGAAGTAGTATGGTTACAAAGATTGTGTTCAAGTATTGTGTTGGTACAACAAGCTGTAAGGATAGATTGTGACAGTCAGAGTGCAATTTTTCTAGCGAAGAACGCAACTTATCATTCAAATACAAAGCATATTGATGTTCAATATCACTTTGTGAGAGACATGGTTGAAGAAAAGAAAGTGTTGTTGATGAAGGTGGACACTTTGAAGAATGGTGCAGATTCATTAACAAAATATGTGAGCACTGAGAAGTTATCTTGGTGCATGGGATATATGGGCATCGTTTCTCTGGATTGTTGATGATGTAACCCTATAACCCCTTGTATGCAAAGAAAACACCAAGTGGGAGAATGTTGGGTATGTGTTATATCGTTTGCACGACTAGAAATAGTTCCTGCTATGTTACGTCGAGTGCGCAGGGAGGTTTGAGGGGGGCTTCTAGGCCCCCCCTTTGGGGGTTGGATGGAGGTGATAGCCCCCGAGAATTTTTTATCCTCGAGAAACGTGTCTCATTTGTTCCTTGTTTTTCATGTCACCTCGATTTTTGTGTCCATTGTTGCGCAGTTTTTCGACACATGGTTTTTTGTCTATGGTTTTCTATTTATGGTTAAAGAATTAGGGTTGTTGACTAATCCAGGTCATTAGGTTAGGGTTTTGGATGTCGTTGGCTCCTATATGTATATTGTATTGTAAACAATGTATGAGTTTGAATGAATATAGAATATGTTTGTTTTCTCGATTTGGGTTTCCAGGGGAAAAATCTATGTGTAATGTGTGTATTTTCCATTGTATATTTTCCTTTCTTTTACTAAAAATATGTTTGTTGTAAATATTGTACAAGGAATAACTAAACTTTAACTACCTAAACTAACTAGGATCAACAAGTTAGTTACCAACTAAACATATGCACATAATCATAATGAAAACAAATTGATACCACATCATTGGGGAAGGAAGGAAGAGAGTTCTCATATATTAAATGAACAACAAATAACAAAGAATGAAGTCACCTAATCCTTGATGTGGTACCACCTGGAATCGTGTTTGGATTCCTCTGCCTGAGCCATTGAAGACAAATTAACCTCCATACTCCTTACTCCAAGCGAGTGATATAAAGAGAAGGGGTCTCTTCCTTTCAGCAGGATAATGAGGGAAAGGGTGTTGGAAACAAGGGTTTCTAGAAATTGGGGATCGTCTTAAAATCACGAGATTGCTTACATGCAAACTTACTCAGAAATTTTCTAGCATAAAGGTGCTTCCCCTTCTCTTCCACCCAATGGCTCTATTTATACCATGAAAAGTTGGTTGGAGTTGTTATGTAAGGGGAATAAAAGGTTAACAATCGGGAAAACTCGTAAACTCTGACCAAAAAGGCACACTTTGGCACATTTATATTTTTTTATTGCATTCTACAGGCATATGTGAGTTTTTGAAGGGAAACAAGCATATATAAAGTTGCATACACTAGTTGTCAGATCAAAAGTAGCATATAGATTGCCAAAAGTTGTTTTTTAATGAGTTTGAGGATAAATTTTGGTCTGCAACTGCAAATGGATTTGGGATCAAGGCCAATGAGTGAATCTATGCATATGGAGTGGCAAAAGATACTACAACACTTACTTTAATTAAATTAAATTAATGGTTTTCTTCTTTAATAAAAAGATGGTCACAAATAGTGTCATGATAATATAAGGTTTAGTTATTGCTATATTTTGTTTATGGAATCTTCCATATATAGAGCATTCAATGTCATATTACAAGGAGTTTTATAATTTTATAAGGTGGAGGGTCAATATGTACTATAATGTACTTGAATATTCCAATGTTTGTTTAATAGTTTAATTAATATTTTTCCCGTGTTAATTAATACTTTTCCCTGAGAGGAGATTCAACTTCGTGATTTGGTGAGAGAGTGTGGTCATTCATCATTTTGTTTGGTTGATATATACAAAGAGCTTGCAAATAATCTTGTGATGGAGATTGAACTATATGAAGTTAGAGTTGTTAGATGCCATTTGTGACTTGTTATTGGGGTGAAGAGCCCTTGAACCCATTTTTTGTTGCAATTTTGGTGCTTTACATGGTCAATTTATACAATCAAAGTGAGAGAACAACTCACAAAATCCCATTTCGGGGTTGAATCGATTGACTTGGCTTGCTTGGCATGTCAGTTATTGAGTGAAATTATTATATGTACTTATTACAAGTTCAAATCTATAAGAAGTAAAAAATAATGGCACGGAGTAGAAATGTCATTTACAATCTCTAGAAGAGGATAATCCCAAGGACAAGGTTGTTGATTAAGGTTGGTTGTCATTGATGTCAACCCTTGAAGAAAGCCTCGTAGCACAAAGGTTTGGGTAATGGACCCAATATTGTTTGATATAAATATGACTTATTATTGTTTTTTCATGGTTGATAAGAAGTAAATATGGATGAACTCTAAAGTGGTCCCCTTATGGTGAAAACCCTCACGGGAAGACGCTTTGTGGAGTAAGAGAATCCATGCTTAATTGTGGAATAATGAGATGAAGTAAAGTGAACTTGTTAGGGAAAATATCCTAGATGGATAGTGTTTGTCATGTCATTTCTGGTGGTATGTGGAACGTCAAATAATTCCTCACGGTTAGAGAGTTATGGCCATGAGAAGTTGGAGACCCCAAGTTTGTGTAATGGACCCAAGTTTGTTTGATGGGTAACGGTATGATTTATGATATATTTTTAGATAATACTATTCTATATGGATAGTACATGTCATTCCATTTCTGGTGGTATGTATAATGTCACATAACTCCTCACGGTTTGAGAGTTATGGCCTTACAAAGTTGGAGGACTCTCATATGTCATCTAGAAGCCCCAAAAGGTCAAAGTAGTCAAAGTGGTTTAAGAGATTTTAAAAAGTAAATAATAAAGTGAAGTGATGAGTGTATTATAATTCAAAGTGAATACAAAATAAATTATTTCAATAATAAATTTAATGGAGAAATTAGAAGTGGACCCAGCCCTAAAATAAGGAAAGAGGGCCAAGTGACCTAGAAGATGTTTTTAAGGAAGCTACTTGGAGAGTATAAATAAGAGGCAAGGCTCTCTCATTTGAAACACACTTGAGAATATTGAATATATATAGGTGTCTGAGGTATACAAATGGTATCTAAGCCGAAATTCTAAGGAAAGTGAAGAAAAGAAAGCTGAAATGCAAGGAATTATAAATTCTTTTGATGGTGCTTTCTAAGGTATGTTATTTACAGGTCATCTCACCATTTTCGCTATAACTTTTTTTCTATAATGATTCAAATCCTGAAATTTCTATGCAAGTTATAAAACATATCCAAGTATCTGTGGTAAAAAATTCAGTTTGTGGGTCGTTGTATTTTGGGAGTTACACTCCGTGGAAAATAGGGTTTGTGGCCAGTCCTAAAACTAGTCAAAATCAGGTGTTTCGGGTAAAAACGTCAATTTTTCATGGAACAAACTCCTAGTTTTGTGAAAACTTCTAATAAAGTTTGTCAACTCAAGAAGTCCCTTGATGGTTTGAAGCAATATCCTCGAGCTTGGTATGCTAATATTGATAGTTTCTTTCTTCAACTTGGTTTCAAACATTGTGAATCTAATCATAGCTTGTATGTACTCCATACCAATGGACACACCTTGATTTTTTCTTTATATGTTGATGACCTTGTCATTACTGGAAATAAAAATGATCTCATTCTTAGATTGAAGAAACAACTTGTTGACTCCTTTGACATGACAGATCTTGGTACTCAAGTATCACCACTATGTGATGGTTTTTTCATTTCTCAATCTAAATATGTAGTGGATATTTTGACATGTTTTAAGATGATAGATTGTAAGATCTGTGCTACTCCTTTTCAATATGGAGTAAAGATAACTAAAATTTGTCAAACTCCCAAAGCCAATGCTACACTTTATCGAAAACTAGTTGACAATCTTATTTATTGTTAGGATATTTAGACACTTAGGAGTTAGTTAAGATCTACTTGGTTTAATGTGTCATTAGGTAAAAGTGTGTTTCTTAGTGTGCTTCTTTAGTATGCATTATTATGCATTTGTAGTTAGGAAATCCGACGATCACGATATGTTCCAGACATAGAGTGATCAGACCATTCATACTCTCCTCAATCTTAACGGCCATTGATTTGTGGCTTAACACCTGATTTGTCCATGATATCTATTTAAAGAGCATGGAGGTTCATTTGTCGATGATCGGTTGTGAGAAAATCCTTTGTAAAATCTCTCTGTAATCTTTTTCTTTGCATTAATAAACTGCTCCAAGTGGTCACGTTGGTCGAGGTCGTGGATGTTTCCCCGTAGAGGTTTTACCACGTGAAAACATTGGCGTGTTGATCTTTAATCCAGTTATGTGAGTGGTTACTAAATGTTTTCATCCTCTGTTGGAATACTTGTGTTATCGAACATGGTATCAAAGCATGTTTGAAGATTTGCTCCTGTTGTAGATCAAGATCGTGAAGCTGAGTTGCCTCATCTCCATTTTCTGTCATTTTCGTACATTTCTGGGCTAAGAGGACTATTCCATTGCATCCGAAGCACTTGTTTCATTCAGGAACACTTTTCGTTTCACTCGAAAAGAATTTTTTTTTCCCAAGATACGGTCATTACAGTCAGATCTAGAGGTATAAAACTTGAATACGCATTTTTTAAATTTTTGCAGAGTTTGTATTTTGGTTTTATTTCGGTTTTGTATTATTTATTTCCGGGTTTCTACTCTTTTATATATGCATATTCTCTTTTCCCCATGCCCTGTGCGATCTCGGAAAATCAGAAACAGATAAGAAAATGTACATCTTCCAAGTAAGCTAACCGAGATCTAACCCTTGTTATCATTGAGAAGCAAAAAAAAAAATCGTGTGCAAAAAGAGTTTTTTTTTAGCATGCTCTCCAAGGTCGGCTTCAACAAAAACAACAACAATCCTCCTTCTAAACATTACAATATGTTTTGCTAGACCATTTGGTTAAAAGTTGTCTTATTAAGTAAGAGGTCTTGAGTTCAAGTCTATCTTTTGTTACTTTGTTTTGAAAAAGTTCATGCTAAAATTGTAAAGTGTATTTCACTTCAAGTATAAAAGTGAATCATTATAAGTAGTTTTAATATTTTATTTTAGAGTTATTTATTTTGCATGCATCTTTTATTTGTAAAATTGATCCCCACTTCTTTTTATAAAAGTGGGTCACTTCATAAAGCAACTTACACTACCACGTGGCCCTTTGGTTACCGTTTATGCATTTTTTTTAAAGGGAATAACTTTCACATCCGAAGTCCATTTTAAGTGTCGTTTTTTTTAAAACCACATAACTTTTCGAGATATTTCCATTCAGATCATCAGTTTTAGTTTTTAAATCCATATTATCTGCATATTTAATATGTATTCTACAAGTAATATTTTACTTACTAGCACCAACTACTTCCAATGGAAATCCCATATGGAGGATTTATTAAGAAGTAAAGGCTTGTACCAGATTACTTTGGGAAATGAAATAGCACCCATTAATGCTGATAAGAAAACCAAATGGGATAATAGGAATGATGAAGTATGTGGATTAATCGGAATGTCCATCTCTCATGATTTAAGGTTCCACCTTCAAACAATTGATAAACCCAAAGAAGCTTGGGAAAAGATTGAATCTATGTTTGGTAAACACAATATTATTCGAGCACAACAGTTAGAAAATCAAGTACTAACTTTAAGTCCAAGTGATTATTCTTGCATTGAACACTATCTATCTAAGTTTAAAACACTCAGAACTTTATGTGAAGAATGTAAGATATAGATAGATGAAGATCGTTGCATCTATCTTATTCTTTCTAATCTAGGTAGTGCATATTTTGTGTTTGTATCTACCTTTTATGCCATGCAAGAGGCTCTAGGGACAGCTTATCAAAAACCCACTCTTGAGAACTTTTGTGATTCTTTGATTAGAGAGAAAGATAAGCTAGTACAACTTGGAGTGATCAACACTACAGGTACCTCCAACAAAGCCTTAGTTGTCCATCAAAAAGATAAACCCAAGAATCCCAAGAAGCAACATCATCGTCACAACAACAAGCAATATAAGGGTCCCAAACCCACTCAAATAGCTTCCGCTCCTAATGGTGATAAAGGAGAAAAATATAAAAGTAAGAAGACTGACCGACATTGCAAATTTTGTGATAAAGATGGTCATGATGAGTCCAAATGTTTCAAGAAGATGGTAGCTTTAGAAGAAGCGATGAAGAAGCACAACATCAACATTGATTCTACTTCTTCTTCTTCTTCTCATGGACATGCACTTTCAACTTCTGGTTTCTCCTTCAATACAACTTCTACTTCCACTTCTAATGAATGGATTATTGATTCTGGAGAATCTTATCATATGGCTAAGGATAAAGACATATTTTCTACTCTAAATGAATGTAACACCAAGTAAATATTTGTTGGTGATGATAGATCTCTTAGTGTTGAAGGATCTAGAACAGTTCAAGTAGAAAATGGTCATTTCAATGATGTATTATGTGTTCCAAGTATTTCTTGTAACCTTCTATCAGTATATCAAATCACTCATTCAGGTGAAGGTAAAACCGTAGAGTTTTCACCTCACCAAGTTGTAATTAAGGATCTAAAATATCCTAAGCATGTTCTTGCAAGTGGAATTGTTGATGATATTACCAGGCTGTACAAGTTTGACAACTTTGGATCATCATCTTTTTCATAAGTTTTTGTTGCTCATAGTGATGACTTGAGCAAACTTTGGCATGAGCGGTTTGGTCATCTATGTAGAAGTTTCCAGGTCCTATCAGCTGTCTTCTTGGTCTGTCTTTGACCAAGCTAAGACTCTAAGTTTCTTGCTGCCATAACTTTTAATTTCTGTTGTTTTATAACAGCCAACTGTAGTTTTTGTTTTGCTGATTTGTTATGGTTGTTATCTCTGTTTGGGTGCTCTTGCAAGTAGTTTTTATGTTAGGAAAAATGCATACATGCTTCCAAATAATAACAACACACCTAAACTAT
>SNQJ01S0070319.1:61235-71433 GCA_010110895.2 Picea sitchensis | reverse complement strand
GACATAATGCACTTTAACCAAAGTCAAAGTACAAATAGACATAAAGTACTAGGACAAAGTGCCAAATGACTTTCCCACATGTGCTAAGGAGGGAAAACACATGGGGAACACCTCCTCAGGTACTAAACTCAACAATCTAAACTATCGCTCATTGTAGCAACTATGTAATCAACATATGGTGACTGGTCTTCCTCTTGTTTCATGCAGAGATAGTGTTTGGGCCGGTTGTGTTCTCGACAAATATCGTTGGGACAATTTTGAAAAACGTGCCTCTTGGTAGGCTTTGGGTCCTTTGCATCTTGTTCACAGTGATTTGTGTGGTCCACTTTCTTCTCCTTCTCTTTCTGGGTGCAAGTATTTCTTAAATTTCATTGATGACTTTATAGACGTACTTGGGTTTACTTCTTAAAACTTAAGAGCGGATTTTTTGACAAGTTTTTGGCCTACAAGGCCCTTGTAGAAAATCAATCTAGACATAAAATTCAAAGGTTAAGAACAGATAATGGAGGCGAATATGTGAACAATAATTTTACAAGTTATTGCACTACACAGGGAATCCAAATGCAACACATCATTCCATATACACCACAACAAAATGGTGTTGTTGAGAGAAAGAATTGCACATTAAAAGAAATGGCTAATTGTATGGTCCAATCTAAGGAATTAAGTCTAAAGTATTGGGCAGAAGCAATCAAAATGTGCAAATTACATAATCAATCGCACTCCCATAAAGGATCTTACAAATATAACACTCAAAGAAGCTTGGACTAAAATTAAACCAGATGTAAGTCACTTCCGTGTATTTCTCAATATAGCATGGGCTCGCATTCCTGATGAGAAAAGGAAAGAATTACAGCCTAAAAGTGAGAAGTGTATATTTTTTGGTTATTCTGAAGATGTCAAAGGTTATAGAATTCTTCAAACACATTGTAATGAAATTATTATTAGAAGAGATGTTAAATTTGATGAAAATATCTTGGCTTGCGAGCCTAACTCAACATTTATGCATTCTTTGGCCTGGGAGCCTGATTCAGCGGTTGTGCCTTCTTCGGCCTGTGAGCCATCTTCAGCGTTTGTGACCTCTTTTGTTCTGGTTTCTTCTTCAGATGATGACAGCGAGGATGAAAATCCACCTCTGCATGCGCACCTTCCTCCAAATGATTCCTTTGAACTTGAACCAGCACCAGCTCCACTACTTCCTAGATGGGTCCGTTCAACACGAGAAGCAGCTGGTGATATTGTCGGTGATCCTTCAAATCAACATCGGACACATTCACAATTCTAGCGAGCCTCTTCTCTTTTGGCTCAAGTTTCAGAAACTCATGATCTAGAGACATTTGCATAAGCTTCTGGTATCCAGAATGGGATACAACAATGAATGAAGAGTATCGTTCTTTAATGCAAAACGATACTTGGGATCTTGTACCTCTGCCAAAAGGAAGAAAACTTGTCATACATAAATGGGTCTACAAAACTAAGTATGCTTCAGATGGAAGTGTTGAAAGACACACGGCTCAGTTAGTTGCCAAAGGATTTTCCCAAGTTGAAGGAATTGACTATAATGAAACACATCTTCCTTGTTCTTGCCCTTTCTTCATCACATAAATTCGAGGTCCATCATATGGATGTTAAATCCACCTTCTTGCACGGAGATATGCAAGAAGAAATCTACATGGAACAACCTCCTCGCTATGTCCAAAATGACTCTACCCTTGTTTGTCGCCTTAATAAATCTCTTTATGGTCTCAAGCAAGCTCCCCGAGCTTGGTATGCCAAAATAGACAGCTTTCTTATTGCCATTAGATTCTTTAGATGCCATTATGATCCTAATGTCTATACCAAGAAATTAGGAATTCATCTCATAATCCTTTTTCTTTATGTTGATGACATTATCCTTACGGGTAGTTACTCAAAACTTTCAAACCATGTGAAAACTAGCCTTAAGAAGAAATTTGAAATGACCGACTTAGGCTTTTTGCACTATTTCCTTGGCCTCCAAGTTTTACAAACCAATGAAGGAATTTTTCTTTCCTAGTATAAGTATGTGTGTGAACTTATTCATCGCTTTCACATGGGTGATTGTAAACCATCCCCTTCTCCCTTCCAGTCTGGAGTCAAGATTTTTGCCACCTGTACTTCTCCCGAAGTTGATGCCACCCTGTACCATCAGTTAGTTGGTAGCCTCTTATACTTGACTCATACCCATCCTGATCTTTCCTTTGTTGTTGGTCTTGTTGCTCGGTATATGCAAACACCCCATGAAAGCCATTGGAAAGAATCTAAAAGGATACTTTTCTATGTCTGTGGTATAGTTCAGTTCGGGATACATTACAGTACAGGGGGGACTCCTTTATTGGATGGTTTCACTGATTCAGATTTGGTCGGCAACCTTAATGATCGAAAGTCTACAGAAGGTTATGTTTTCATCCTTGGTTCAGGACCTAACACTTGGGCATGTAAGAAACAACATGCGATTGCACTTTCTTCAGTAGAAGTAGAGTACTGAGCAGCGGTAAATGCAATTCAGGAAGCCTTGTGGCTTCGACAACTCCTTTCAGAGTTTGTATTCTAGCAGTAGCATCCGATCAGACTTTGGTG
The DNA here is from genome assembly GCA_010110895.2 of Picea sitchensis. NCBI lineage: Eukaryota > Viridiplantae > Streptophyta > Pinopsida > Pinales > Pinaceae > Picea > Picea sitchensis. The sequence continues at coordinate 68,835 of SNQJ01S0070319.1, read as the reverse complement.
TGACAATCAGAGTGCCATCAAGATTGCCAAAGACCCAGTTCAACATAAGCATAGAAAACACATCGAGATACACATGCACTTCATCAGAAAGCTCATTCATGATCAAGTTATTGAAGTGCTCATTTTCCCTACAGAAGATCAAGTTGCAGACGTTTTCACAAAGTCTCTTACAGAAGAAAAGTTTTCCAAACTTTTATCTATGTTAGGAGTTAAGGAAGTTTTCATTAAGGGGGGATAGGCTCTCATGCCTCCTTCCTCCTCCTATTGTGTCACTATTTTAAATCCTTCAATCCTATCCCAAGTTGTTCTTAAGGGGGGATGTTAGGATATTTAGACACTTAGGAGTTAGTTATGATCTACTTGGTCTAATGTGTCGTTAGGTAAAAGTGTGTTTCTTAGTGTGTTTCTTTAGTATGCATTTGTAGTTAGGAAATCCGACGGCCACGATATCTTCCTGACATAGAGTGATCCAACGGTTTATACTCTCCTTGATCTTAATGGCCATTGATTTGTGGCTTAACACCCGATTGGTCCATGATCTCTATTTAAAGAGCATGGAGGGTCATTTGTCAATGATCGATTGTGAGAAACTCCTTTGTAAAATCTCTCTGTAATATTTTTCTTTGCATTAATAAACTTCTCCAAGTGGTCGCATTGGTTGGGGTCGTGGATGTTTCCTCATAGAGGTTTTACCACGTGAAAACATCGATGTGTTGATCTTTGATCTGGTTATGTGAATGGTTACTGAAGGTGTTCATCCTCTGTTGGAATACCTGTGTTTTCGAACATTTATCTTACTTATATTCTACCTAACATTTCCTTTGTGGTTAGTGTGGTTTCTCGGTTTATGAAAGACCCCAGAGAGAGCCACTGGGAAGTCGTCAAACAAATTTTCCGCTATCTCAAGGGTACCACTCATTTTGGTATCAATTATTGTGAAAGTTTAGATTTGTTGGTTGGCTTCACCGACTCCGATTGGGCTGGCAGCAGTGATGATCATAAGTCCACTTCTGGCTATGTGTTCCACTTCATCACAAGACCATTTTTTTGGTCATGTAAGAAATAGAAGGTTGTCTCCTTGTTGACTAAAGAAGAAGAATAGTGTGGTGTCATTCATGTAGGTACAGAGCCAGTATGGATTCATCGACATCTGGTGAACTTGGATTTCCTATTTAGACCTCAACTATAGTCTACTTTGAAAACTAAAGTGCCATTCAATTTGTAGATAACCATATTGCCATCAGTAAGATGAAACATGTTGATCTCCATGCTTACTATTTGAGATAGTTGGTTCATGAAAACATTGTCTCCCTTGAATATTGCAGAGCATATGATCAGGTAGTTAATATCTTCACTAATCCTTTATCTGAAGCTATATTTATCAAACTCCATATGATGCTTGGGATTCAACAAACTGCAATTATGGGAGGGTGTCATGTCGGCGTAATTTCACCTCTTGATTCTTTAGAGTCATGTGTTGGAATACTGAGAGGGGGGGTGAATCAATATGAGCACTTTTATTACTTTTAACCATAATATGTATTATTTAACTTTATGAGCATTTCATCAATAACATTCAAAACATCATGAGCAGTATAAATAAACAATGAAAAATGAGAAACCACACAAGTACACAGTACACCGAAATTTTATGTGGAAACCCAATGCGGGAGAAAACCATATAATTATTTTCTTATATGTCAAAAGAAATACGTTCATAGGAATAACCAACTTCCTTGTTTTCTAGCTACAACTAGGAGTCTCCAACCCCCTAGTTTCTCATGCTCCAACCTGAAGGAAAATACAACTCCCTTCGTTTTTTGCCACCAAACGAAAGGAGGCTACAACCCCCTTTCATTTCCTTGTCTCATTTCCCTGAAATATAAATGGAGACAAAAATTTCACTACCACAAACTTTGTCAATCGTGTCACTGTAAAACCTCTAACTTCAATCTCATCAACCAATCAGATCTGATCACATAGATCTCATACCCACTATCACAAGTGTATAGCTAAACCATGTACCCAATATCACAAATATATCTCTCTAATCATGTGCCATACATGTACCAACATCCATAAACCAAATATAATAAACTATCACATCAACCATGTATAAAACCCTCACTGTTATGCAGCTTTAACTTGTACCAATATCTTCAACAATACATCTCAACTAAAATTCCTCAAACATGTACCATATGACACAAGATATGCCTCAAAAAAATACCCATTAATGTGTGCCAAGTTCAAAAAACAAGTGCACCAAGAATGTGCCTTTACGGATCCTCCTCGTCCAACATGTACCATACAGCCAATAGTACCTCAAGGGTATATACTCAACCTCACATGCCCATACCTCAAGAAATCACCAAGATCAAACCACAAAAAAACATATAATCATACCTTTTACTTTTGTAGATGACTCTGTTGTACCTGAACACTATCACGCATGCATGTAGACTCTCCTCGGTTGTTGCATCCTAATACAAACCTCATCCTTCAGATATGGCTTTGCCTCGCAGGATGAATCTCAATATCTATCAGGTCCTCGTGTGATGAGCCTTAGACAACCCACGGGGGTGCCTCAGAGGACACTGTTAGTTTGACCCATGGGGATCAACTAAATCAGTTTTTTTCACAAAACCCTCACTCCCCTCTACAATCAAGAAACTTTTCCATTACTTCTCCTTCACTACCTCATATTTGTGCTACCTCGGATTTGTCAATAAAATTCCTTCCAAAAACCTTTCACAAGATAGATATTCAATGTGTGCAATAGTTGCTAATGGGAGTCTCTTGATATCTTATTTATACTTCCCAAGTTTCTTCCTTTAGGGTCTATCTTGTAACTATTTTACCTATTTTCCTTCTTTTAGGGATACCCCACATTATTGTTGCAACTACTTTACCCATAATTAGTAAACTCATAATTTCTTTGTTACAACTACTTTACCCATAATTAGCTTCTTGTTGCAACCACTTTGACTAGCAAACTTCTTGGTGACTTTATAGAGGCTTCTAGAATAATTGACTTCTTGTTGACCTTCTAGGGATTTCTAGATTATTCTTGAGGGTCCTCCATATTGATTTTTACATCTTTAAGAAGTTAACTAGACTAGTGTTATTTTACTTATAAACCATTAGCACAATGATTGCATATAAAGAATCATTGAAAGAATAACATTCACAGTATGCACAACATTTACCCTGGGAAAACCCCCAAAGGGGAAAAACCCAAAAAACTTCCTCAATATAGATTTTCCAACCAAGAACAATGCTTCTCTCCAAGAGAGATCTAACAAAGTAGAAGATCCTCCTATATGCCTTAACTATGGAAGAGTAGTGTACCACTTAACCAAGAGATACCCAATAACTTCCACAATGTCACCTCCTAGTTGCAGTGGCATCTCCCTCTAAGACTTGTGCACTTCTTCTTCTCAACTGCAGAGCTAGTGCGTGTGTTCAAATGAGGAACTAGCCTCATTTATAAATAGTAGTTTGATCAACCTAAAATTAGGTCTGGGCTGACCTATCACTTTACCCTTTAATTTTCATTTTACTTGTCAAGGCACAATAGGGCTGACTTTTACAAAGGCACTATTATCCCCCACTTTAAGGGATAACCAAGGAGATTATGTCTCAAGTCCCATAGGTCCTAGACATGGAGTACCAAGAGCCAGAATCAACTTGAGCATGGCCCTGGAGGGCCCATATTTTCTTCCTTTCAGTGCCTCCACTTTGTCAGCAGCAGCAACATCCATCACCTTAGTTTGGTCCTGTATCAGAGATGGTTCTTGTTACATGAGGTAATGAGTCTGGTATCATGGTATGTGTCACTTTGATCCTCAAAACCTTTGAATATGTGCATTTATTTCTTTTTGTTTCTAACAGGTGCTTGGATCTTATACTTATCCACTTGACCATGTCTGGGGGAAATGACAGGATGCCCTAGCAATCTTGTGCCCATGGGTTTTGAGTTGCCACTGAAGGGATTTTTGAAAAGTCATCGTTCGCTCCTATCATGCTTACCATTTTCCATATTACTTCATGCTCATCCATCCCATTTCATTGGTCTGGGCATTGGGTTGGACAATCATTCAAGGGTTTCACCTTTCCTTGTGGGAAGAAGGGGCTAAAGGCCCAGAAGGTAAAATAAAGTTGGAAAAAGATAAAATCCTAAAATAAAACCTCAAGATGCTTCACCCAGGGATCCCCGAGAAAGCAATAAAATTATTCTCAGCAAAAAAAAGGAGGGACCCATAAAAATAATAAAACAAAACCTATTCAAAGGATAGGGGGTCTCATCACGAGCCAGTCTATTAGGTCCATGGGTACCTAGCAGTATGACACTACTAGCAGTTGGTTACCACGCCAGGGTAGTGTCTCTTGGTTGCATGGCCAAGAGAAAGGGGGTCTCATCACGAGCCAACCTTCTCATTTCTGTGAAAGTAATTGTGGGTAACATTTCCACCACTGGTCACCACGCCAAGCCAGTGTCCCCTGATTAGCCTCTTAAAAGAAAAAAAGTAATAAAGAAATAAGAATAAAATGGCATGAATGGGCTTGGAAACATTTTCATCCAGGACAGGTGCAACTTGCCTTCAACAAAGGCACCCACAGGTAAGCCTTGCATTTCCCTGCTATCACTGCACCCTTTTTCAAGACATCCCTTATCCGCCTCATCTATTAACATGACTTGGATTTGATCTCTTCCGAAAACATCACATTTACAGTGGACACTATCCCAATAGGATACCGTGTCACTTCCTCCAAACTTGCCTTGCATATTTGTATAATGTCTTTGAGCACTTAACTGGGTAGAAAGGGTTTTATGCACATGTTTAATGAAATTGATGATTGGATGTGATTGACATTGTTATAATCCCTGTGACTTATGAGCCCATGGAGGGAATATCTGTTGATGTGCAGGATCATACCCGATGGACAGGTACCATATTGTATAGGTACACATGGGGAGATGATTAGTTCGGACCTCCATGGGGCTGAAGATCCCACTAGATGGATGTTGAGACCCCATCAGGGGGCAGAGACAGGACATAGTGTTTGCACTAGGGAAGAGAAGAACGTTCCACTAAAGGTAGTTGGTCAGACCTGTAACCAAGGGGGTTGTGCCCTCTCCACTGGAACGTTGGCTTGGGAAGGCCCATGACGTCACCCAGTATGCCCATGACATCATCCAACATTATGGACATTTTGGCAGACAGTTATGGTAGTAGTGGCATGTGTGGCAGCTTGGAGAGGCCCAAGGAGGGATAACATCTTGCTCCATGAAGCCTATGATGCCCTAAAAAGGGCTAACATCACCCTATAAGGGGCATGACGTCTCACTTTTGCTTGATTAGGGTTTAATTTATGACATTTAATGTAAAATAGTATTATTTTGGTATTTTGGCCTTGTCGGCCTTTTAATGACCTAAAATTTAATTAAGGTCATTTGTATTGTATAAGAGAGAAAAACTCTCTTTTTATGATCATCTTTCACTCACACATTAGTGAGGTCTGAAATTTGCGCCCTCATTTAGGGCTTTTGGCTGAAATTGATGCGCACTTGTTGAAGGAGACTTTTCTTGGCTATTTTTGGCATTTCTCTTGGTGGACGGTTTACAACTAGGGTTTGGATACATGAATTCTAGGTTTATGTAAGTGAATTTATGCAACACTTCTTTATTGAATGGTTATGGTACTATTTACTTGCATTTTGTTATTATGATTTTCTAAATCAAAACCCTAGGTGAAAAGCACATTCAAATGTCCTTGTCTCATGTCCCTGCTAGGATTAAGAGCCATTTAATTTATTGAAGTAAGATAGAGCCGTTTCATAGCAACACTCTATCCCTACTCTTCTAGCCTAGCCATTTTTTACTTGTTATTTAGCTAAGGAAGGAGAAAACGCACTAAGGCATAGGGTTTCTACACCTTAGTGATTCATTTTCCTTAGGGTTTGATTGATGAAGCCTTTCCATAGAAACACTTCATCATTTAACTCTCTTTTCCTTAAACATTGCATCTATTACTCAAGCTAGCCATTATTACCTTGTTAATGAGCTAAAGAAGGAGGAAAAAGCACTAAGGCCTAGGGTTTCTACACCTTAGTGAGTATTTCTCCCCTAGGGTTTCATTGTTGAGGCCTTGCTTTAGCAACACCTCAACATTTAACCCTCTTGTCCTTGGCCATATCATTATCATTTCATCCCTTCAACATTTGCATCCATTTGACTCCATTTTGCCTAATAACGCATTGTTCTAAGACTTCTTGTGTTGAGAACTTTGATCATACAAACATCCAATACCTTGAACAACTACTAACCCTTCTAACCCTAGATTAGAATTGTTGACCACATATTCAGCTAGAGGGTCAACTCATGTGCCATGAAGATATGCATCATCAGATGCAAGTATGTTGAAGACAATATTGGTTCTACTTGGGCATTTTATGCTCCAGCACAAAATTTTGTAAACAAAATTTCCGCACCCCTGCGTGGGTTAATAATGTAATAAGCATGCATGGATCATAGTTAGGTCAGGTACCTTGGGATGTTTTCATTGGGAGAGTTCTTTTCACAGAGGGTTTTTTATCCTCAGGTTGTCAACTGGGCTTTTCAGCCTGGTTGATTTCCCATGAGTTTTTCCCTCACACATGCAATAATTCCTCCAAAGTGGTGAACGTCGTTCTAATGGTCTCATCCTTTGGTAGCTATTGTTTAGGAATGATGTAAATGACCATGATAGACAGTGTAGAAAGTTTCGCGGAATTTCATCGAGTCTAGATAGATTTTTTTTAATTAATTAAATTTAATTAATTTTCCTAAGGTTGGAAATTTAATTATTTAATTAATTAAATGTTTTTGAGCAAATATTGTAAAAACTGGGTCTTTGGGCTTTTGATAGGGGTATTTGTGCTCAAAATAAATGTAACGGCACCCCCTACACCCATAGACCAAGTTTCATCTCAGTCGTACAAAGTTTGCTATGCATTTGTCCACCCGGAGTCAAAGTCAGTGAAAACAGCAATTTTAATTGCTAAGTCATTTTTGTAATTTTTGTAAAAAATAGTTAATGGGTTAGTTTGAAGGTGGAAAAGAGCAATATTAGACTTTACCTAACCCTCCCAACATTTTCCAACCTATTCTAACCCCTTACCCACCTTCTACACTAAAAAATTATGGCCCCCTAGGGGGATTGACGTTTTTCCTTGGTGGAGGTTGTTGTGACTTATTTGGGGCCCCCTCTCATAAGTTATGACTCCCTTTGACCCCCACATCACCTCTTAGGATGATTCCATTCCTTTTTTTTCATTAATCCCCCTCCATTCTTTCATTTTCACCCTTTTTTTTCCCCCTCCAAGAGGAGTTACGCCCCCCCTCTTCTAGAAACTCCACAAATGATTTTTTTAAAATTATTTGAGACCTCTCACCTTCCTTGGAATCAATCCCAAGGCCTCCCACACCTCTTTTCTTGATCCCAACACCTCCTACTTTTTCTACACCCTAGATCTAGCTTTCAAACCCTAGATGGTGTGCCCTAGCCTTGAGATCTACTCTTATGCTTGGTGGTGGACACTTGGCATTGATCCAAG
>SNQJ01S0070319.1:45156-56326 GCA_010110895.2 Picea sitchensis | reverse complement strand
CCAGGCGGTTGACCAAACACTTACAGTCCGAGAGGATATCCTTCGTACCCTTAAAGAGAACTTGGTCTTCGCATAGAATAGAATGAAGCAGCAAGCAGATCAAGGTCGCTCAGAACGTCAATTTGCAGAAGGGGAGGTGTTTCTGAGACTGCAATCATATAAGCAAACTTCCCTCAAGGCCGAGCAGTGTCAGAAGCTAGCACCCAAATTCTATGGCCCTTACACAGTTCTCAAGCGTGTGGGACAAGTTGCATATCAGTTAGCTCTGCCCAGTCAGTCGAAGATACATCCTGTTTTTCATGTTTCATGCTTGAAGAAGGTGATTGGAACCAGATGCCAAATTCAAACCAATCTTCCAGATTTAGCTGAAGAAGGATCCATTTGGCTACAACCAGAAGCAGTTTTGGACCAGCGTGAGCGTCGCCTGCATCATAGAACCATCAAGGAAGTGCTAGTACAGTGGAAAGATATGACTCCAGCAGATGCCACTTGGGAACCAGCTACCATTCTGCAGCAGTTTCCACATCTCAAGCCTTGAGGACAAGGTTGTTTTTAAGGGGGCGGACATGTTAAGGTCTTAACCCGCACATAGGTAGATCAATGTAATCGGATGTAATAAAGGTCAATATTAATAAGGCCTTTCAATAAAATATAATAAGGCGGATGTAAGAAGACCTAATAGAAGCTTCCGCTTCTAGAAGGATCTTCCTCTAGATGCTTCTCTTAATAGATATATTTAGTATAAATAAGGGGCAAGGGTATGTGAACCCTAGCTTGGATATTATTGTAACAGAGCGCTGCTCGACTGGAGGTTGCCCCCTCGAAGAGGCCTATGAACATTGCTTTCTGAATCAAAGTGTTTTTCTATTGCTATTTCGTATATCATTTATGTGTATTGTGAAGATTATGCTGGATATTTTACTGTTATTCTGCCATTTCTAGCATTTTATTTATGTTCTGCATATTTTATATATCTGGTATCTTGCAAGGAAGCTTAAAGCCCCAACATAGTTTAGGGGGAGGGAAATAAAATTTATCCAACTTTTAAGAAACTCCTTAAACATCTAGTTGCATAGAAAATCCTTGTGTGTTGGGGGGCTCTAGATGTATGTGTACGAACACACATTGATAATAATTACATGTTTATAATCCTTATTGCAACTACATGATTTATGTCTTTAATGTTTCATGTCTTTATGAGCATATGAGTTAAACATTGTTATATCTTTTGGTTTATTTTCTCTTGTGGTGTGATTCAAGAGGGGGTTGAGTATCCCACTTGGGGAGGCATCACCTTCTTGAGTCTTGAGTGATTTTATGGTTTCCATTGAAAAGCAATCCAATAGAGTAAGTGTTATTGGGGCATGCTTGGCTCATGTGTTAATCTCACTTTGATTTTCTTGTATTTTTGTATCTATTTGTATCTTGTGTAATTATTGTAACACATTCAATTATTTTGGTAAGTAATTGTAATATTTGGTTTGGGGGTAGTTTCAACTTGTTTAACTTGTAAACACTTTGTAATTGAACCACCCTTAAACTTAGTTGACCCCTTGCCCAACCTTAGGCACTAGTCATAGTTGACTTAGGTAAAGGGTTGATTGACATATAAATACACTTGCACTTTGCATTTGCTGCCTTAGCATCTTAGGCTAGTTTTCCCCCTTAACCTTTAACAAATTAAAACCAACTCCTAGAACATAAATGTTTAATCCAATCTAGTAACTAGGGTCTACCCCCCTTGGCTTCCCTAGTAGTAAGCCTAGAAGGAAGAGGTTCCATTCAAGGTGACAGTTTGGACTATGAACCTAGGCATTGTGCCTCCAAGGACACACTAAGTGAGCCGGACTTTGCTCACGTTTGCAAGTGTGTATTAGGACGGCAACAAGACTAATATCTACTAACCCTACTTCTTCCATTATCTACTTGATTCATCTTTATACATTGCAGCATTTATATCTTTAAAATAAATTGAATGATTAGCTAAGTCGTTGTTTCTTGATATTGATATTGTTATGTTGATTGCCATTAACATTTATTGTGAAGTGATACATTATAATCATTGCCATTATACATCGTTAACTTGCTTCATCAATATTGTTTATCAATTGTTTTATATCAAAATTCCATGATTATATGAAGTACTAACCAAGCAAGTGATCTTGCATATGCATAGTTTCTTTGTTGCTTTGTCTCGGGCAGGTACACCCTTTTGGTTATTACTTATCTTTATTGGTTGGTTAGTCGGGACTTTCTGATCGATGGTGACTTGTGAGGGGGAAATTATCACTTAGCCTTTTAAGCCTTTGCCTTCTCAAAACCCCAAGTCACCGAGGACGTCTCCCTTGGGCCTTACCTACCTAAACAGAAAGAGTTATCCCATTGAGGTGATAGTGGTGGGATAGTCTCAGTTTCCACAGTTTGCCCTTCTTCCATCCGTCTTTTACCTTAACTACAAACTCTGCGATAACATTTTGGTGCCATTTCCGGGGAACACTGATTTAATTCTCCTCAATATGACACTTTTCAGTAAGCCTTTCCTTAAGAACCTTTATCTTGCAAGCTTACCCAGCAACTCCACTAAGGGTGATTCCCTTATCTCTTTGATAATTTCAAGGAAATTATCTGGCGACTCCACTGATGACGAAGCCAACTATGAATTCTCAATGGGACACGAGGAACTTCAAACTTTTGTACATGAGTAAAATCCTGGGATACCCCAGACAAATGCCCCCGAAGTATGAAAAGTGGCTCCCTAGATTCACTAGTAGTGATGGGGAAAGACCCGACTATCACATGAGAAATTTTTTGGCTTTCTTTAAACTCTACCCTATCAGTGATGATGCAGAAGACTTGGTAATGAAACTTTTCTTTGCCACTCTGCATGGAAATGCTAGAAGATGGTATGATAATATTCCAGCCGCTAGCATCACTTCTATGGATCAGTTAGAAAAAACCGTTCTCATGAGTTGGGGCAAGAAATTGAAATATATCCAATTATTACTTAAATGACTTGAATACATAAGACAAACTGAGGATGAGACTATCAGGGTTTTCGGGGTTAGGTTTCAATTGTCGCTATACCATAATCCTAGAAGCCATTGTCCTGAAGACAATTACCTCGTGTATCTCTTTACCAATTATCTTCTGGGGAATTTGAGCTTCCTCCTCAATAAAAAGGATCCAAAAACACTCATAGAAGCTTATAACATGATTGTAAAAATTGAGGCAAATATCTACTTGTTCAGGAAAGGACATCCCTTTACCCCAGATGCATTTAGTTTGGAGAGACTAGTTTCCCTTGAGATCTTTACTGAAAATTCACAAGAAAGAAGGGAACAAGTTTTTAACTAGCAGAATGAAGACATGGTTGAGGAGATGGAACCTAAGAAAAATGATGGAGTATCAATATGTGCTCCTCCCTCTGACAAATCCATCCACGAACCTTTCCCCCCTACACAACAACAAGATGATGAGGTTAGTTTCTTTCCTTTTCAGGATGTTGATGATACCTTGTTCCATGATTCAAAGAGTGAAGGAGGAATGGACTCCCTGAAAGAAGTAGATCTTCATTGTTGTACAATTGAAGATGAAGGGGCAATTCATGAGGATGAAATGATAACGCATGTTGAAGACACCCAATTCCTCAAACATCCTGCGCAAGAAGAAACAGTAATTTACCCTCCTCCCCAAGATTTTGATGATGCTCTACTTTATGATGGGGGAGATAAGGAGGAGATAAATGAGTCCTTGAATGCTTCAAATCCTCCAAGTTATGATACAGATAATGACATTGTTGATAACATTGATGAGTTCAAACATGTTGAGAGACGTAGGTGGGATGTAGTTGGTTATGATATGGATCCCATCTATGACATTGAGAGTCATTTCCAAGTGTTTCCTTTACAATCATCACAGCAGGTTACTCTTGACCGGTGGCAACAAGGAGATGATATTTTTACCCATACTTTTCAAACACCCAAGGATGACCTAGTACCTTATTTTCCTGATGATTTTCAGTCTTACCTTGAGGTTTTGATGAGTACTCCTCTGAGCACTTGGATTCTTTCCACGAAGATGATTATAAACCACTGTTGTTCTCAGGTCTTGATAGGAGGAAGGACCTTCTTTGCTTAAAGAAGATCCTTGTGACAACTTTCCCCAGCCACCTCCGATTACTTTACTTTGTTATGTCTTTAGAGTTGTAATTGGGGAATATGTTTTTGATGTTGAGTTTCCTCTGGGGAAAACCCTAGAGTCCAAGGGTTTGTTGAATACTACAAGTTTAAGTATGTCATCTCAGTGTTTCAACATTCCCTTAAGAATTTTCCAGTCATCTACTAGATCCTCGTCAATCCCTTCCCAGGGTTCAGATTAAGGGAACGTCCTAGGTAGCCATCTTGCAGACCTTTTGAGTTAGTTTTCTGAGCCTTTGACTTTTCATGATCCCTTCTTGAAGTGGATTGAGCACTTTCCATAGAGAATGACTTGGCATGATTTTATCCCTCCCACCCGCCTCCATGAGTTAGACCTTGTGATTTCTTATGATATGATATATTCTCTAACCCGTGTTACTTTTGTGCTTAACTTATCACTGTTTTGGTTTATGATGGAGCACAAAGGCAGGTATTGTGGGACGTTATTGGATTGGTTTCACTATTCATTTGAATACACCTAGCATCCAGCCAGCAGGTAAGTGCAGGTAAGTAGGTAGGCATTTGCATGCATTGTATATACCATTGCATTGCATGCTAGAGTAGTTTTCTTTCACACGTGTACATATGATTTATTTTGTTTATTATATATATAGATGAGTTGGGGGTGATATCACCACCCCAAATGATTATTGATAGTTTCTATTGAGATCAAGTAGGTTACAAGTTATGCCATAGATGTTGAGGTTCTCATGTGCTCTACGGTGAGCACATGTCCCCAAGTTAGAGCCAAATGTTATCCCCCACTTTTAGGGATAATCATGGAGATTATGTCTCGAGGCCCATAGGTCCTAGACATAGAGTATCGAGAGACAAAATCGACTTGACCATGGCCCTGGAGGGCCCATATTTTCTTCCTTTCAGTGCCTCCACTTTGTCAGCAGCAACAACATCCATCACCTCGGCTTGGTCCTATATCAAAGATGCTTCTTTCTCCATGAGGTAATGAGTCTGGGAATCATGGTATGTGTCACTCTGATCCTCAAAATATTTGAATATGTGCATTTAGTTCTTTTTGTTTCTAACGGGTCCTTGGATATTATACTTATCCACTTGACCATGTCTAGGGGAAATGATAGGATGCCCTAGTAAGCTTGTGCCCATAGGTTTTGAGTTGCCACTGGGGGAGTTTATGAAAAGTCATCATCCCCTCCCATCATACTTACCATTCTCCATCTTACTTCCCTCTCATCCATCCCATTTCATTGGTTTGGAAATTAGGTTGGCCAATCATTAAATGGTTTCAACTTGCCTTATGGGAAGAAGGGGATAAAGTCCCAAAAGGTAAAAGCAAGTTGGAAAAATATAAAAGCCTAAAATAAAACCTCGAGATGCTTCACCTAGGGATCCCTGAGAAAGCAGTAAAAATCTTCTCAGCAAGAAACAAGAGGGACCCATAAAAATAATAAAACAAGACCTAGTCAAAGGATAAGGGGTCTCATCATGAGCCAGCCTATTAGGTCCATGGGTACCTAGAATTATGACACTACTAGCGGTTGGTTACCACACCAGGGTAGTGGTTTTTGGTTGCATGGCCAAGAGAAAGGGGGCCTCATCACGAGCCAGACTTCTCATTTCTGTGAAAGTACTTGTGGGTAACATTGCCACCACTGGTCACCACGCCAGGGCAATGTCACCTAATTAGCCTCTTAAAATAAAAAATCAATAAAGAAATAAGAATAAAATGGCATGAATGGGCTTGGAAACATTTGCATGCAGGACAGGTGCAGCTCGCCTTCTACAAAGGCACCCATAGGTAAGCCTTGCATTTCCCTGCTATCACTGCACCCTTTGTCAAGACATCCCTTATCCACCTCATCCATTAACATGACTTGGATTTGATCTCTTCCGAAACCATGACATTTCCAGTCGACACTAGCCCAATAGGACACCCTACCACTTCCTACAAAGTTTCCTTACAGATTTGTATAATGTCTTTGAGCACTTGACTAGGTAGAAAGGGTTTTATGCACATGTTTAATGAAATTGATGATTGGATGTGATTGACATTGCTATGATCCCTGTGACTTATGAGCCCATGGAGGGCGTATTTGTTGATGTGAAGGATCATACCCGATGTACAGGTACCATATTGGACAGGTACACATGGGGAAATGATTAGTTCGGACCTCCATGGAGCTAAAGAATCCACCAGATGGATGTTGAGACCCCAACAGGGGGAAGATACAGGACAAAGTGTTTGCACAAAGGAAAATCATAATGTTCCACTAGAGGCAGCTGAGCAAACCTGTACCCAAGGGGTGTGTTCCCTCTTCGTTGGAATGTTGGCCTTTTAAAGCCCATGACGTCACCCAGTATGCCCATGAAATCATCCAGCATTATGGAAATTTTGGCAAACAGTTATGGCAGTAGTGGCACGTGTGGCAACTTGGAGAGGCCCAAAGAGGGCTAACATCTTGCTCCAGGAGGCCTATGCTACCCTAAAAAGGGATAATGTCACGCTAGAAGGGGCATGCCATCTCACTTTTTCTTAATTAGGGTTTAATTTATGACATTTAATGTAAAACAATATTATTTTGGTATTTTGGCCTTGTCGGCCTTTTAATGACCTAAAATTTAATTAAGGTCATTTGTATTGTATAAGTAAGAGAGAAAAACTCTCTTTTTATGATCATCTTTCACTCACACATTAGTGAGGTCTGAAAATTGCGCCCTCATTTAGTGTTTTTGGCTTAAAATTGATGCGCACTTGTTGAAGGAGACTTTTCTTGGCTATTTTTGGCATTTTTCTTGGTGGAAGGTTTACAACTAGGGTTTGGCTACATGAATTTTTGGTTCATGTAAGTGAATTTATGCAACACTTATTTATTGAATGGTTATGGTGCTATTTACTTTCATTTTGTTATTATGATTTGTTGAATCAAAACCCCAGGTGACAATCACATGCTAAGGTCCTTGTATCATGACCCTACTAGGATTAAGAGCCATTTGATTTGTTGAAGTAAGATAGAGCCTTGTCATATCAACACTCTATCCCTACTCTTCTAGCCTAGCCATTTTTTACTTGTTATTGAGCTAAGGAAGGAGAAAATTCACTAAGGCATAGGGTTTCTACACCTTAGTGAGATGTTTTCCCTAGGGTTTGATTGATGAAGCCTTTCCATAGCAACACTTCATCATTTAACTCTCTTGTCCTTAGCCATTGCATCTATTACTCAAGCTAGTCATTATTACCTTGTTAATGAACTAAAGAAGGAGGAGAAATCACTAAGGCTTAGGGTTTCTACACCTTAGTGAGCCTTTCTCCCCTAGGGTTTCATTGTTGAGGCCTTGCTTTAGAAACACCTCAACATTTAACCCTCTTGTCTTTGGCCATATCATTATCATTTCGTCCCTTCAACATTTGCAGCCATTTGACTCCATTTGCCCTAATAATGCATTGATCTAAGACTTCTTGTGTTGAGCAACTTGATTATACAAACATCCAATACCTTGAACAACTACTAACCTTCTAACCCTAGCTTAGACTAATATCTACTAACCCTACTGCTACCATTATCTACTTGATTCAACTTTATACATTGCAACATTTATATCTTTAAAAGCGATTGAATGATTATCTAAGGCGTTGTTTCTTGATATTGATATTGTTTCGTTGATTTCCATTAGCATTTATTGTGAAGTGATACATTATAATCATTGCCATTATACATCATTGACTTTCTTAATCAATATTGTTTATCAATTGCTTTATATCAAAAGTCCATGATTATATGAAGTACTAACCAAGCAAGTGATCTTGCATATGCATAGTTTCTTTGTTTCTTTCTCTTGGGCATGTACACCCTTTTGGTTATTACTTATCTTTATTGGTTGGTTAACCGGGACATTCTGATCAGTGGTGACTTGTGAGGGGGGAATTATCACTTAGCCTTTTAAGCCTTTTCCTTCTCAAAACCCCAGGTCATTGGGGATGTCTCCCCTGGGCCTTACCTCTCTAAACAGAAAGAGCTATCCCATTGAGGTGACAATGGTGGGATAGTCTCAGTTTCACCAGTTTTCCCTTCTTCCATCTGTCTTTTACCTTAACTGCAAATTGTACGATAACATGCACAATAGGGTCATCTTAAAAAATATAGTGTAATAATATTATTTTAGGCTTTGTCTTGGTCAAACAAAATAAGGATATCTTTTGAATCTACTCAATATTCAACACTCCCTCTTAGCAAGGAAGGTATTCTTCTTGTCACGGTCATTATCACTGCTTTTGCGCTTCTATACACATGGTCATTGTCTTGTTGTCAATCACATATCTATATATCATAAGAAGTTCTACAATTTCACCAACCTTTCGTAGTGGAGTAACATAACATCCTTCGTTGGAGTACCAACCTGAGTTGTGGTGGAGTACGAGCCTGCATTGGGGTGGCATACCAGCCTGTGTTGGAGTTACCAACCTATGTTGGGGTAGCGTACTAGCCTACATTGGAGTTACTAACCTATGTTGGGGTAGCATACTAGCCTGTGTTGGAATTACCAACCTACTTTGGGGAAAGCATACCAACCTGTGTTGGAGTTACCAACCCGCACTGCAGTAGCGTACCAACCTACGTTGGAGTTACCAATCTGGGTTGGGGTAGTGTACTAGCCTACATTGGAGTTACCAACTTGCACTGGTCGCTATGGTAGCATACCAACCTACGTTAGAGTTACCAATCTACGTTAGAGTTACCAACCTATGTTGGGGTAGCATACCAGCCTACGTTGGAGTTACCAACCTGCGTTGGGGTAACATACCATCCTGTGTTGGAGTTACCAACCTGCATTGAGGTAGAATACTAGCCTGCGTTGGAGTTACCAACCTGCATTGGGGTCGCATACCAGCCTGAGTTGGAGTTACCAACCTGCGATGGGGAAGCATACCAGCCTTTGTTGGAGCTACCAACCTGCGTTGGGGTAGCGTATCATCCTACGTTAGATTTACTAACCTGTGTTAGGGTAGCGTACCAGCCTGAGTTGGAGTTACCAACCTGTGTTGGGGTAGCTTCCTCTATTGGGGATCTCATCTCTTCCCTCTATAGGGGATCACACAACTTCCTGCTTCTAGGGTGCATATCACTCCCTCTATTGGGGAACACATCACTTCCCACTACTGGGGAACACATCACTCCCTCTCATGAGGGAAAATCCTCCTGGACCACATCAAGCTTGTCTCTCAAGTACTCAATATTCACTCTCGACAGAGGCTTAGTCAACACGTCTGCTACCTGATCATCAGTAGGAACATATTGGATCTTAACGGATTCCTTCTATACCATGTCCCAGACATAATAGTACTTGGTATCGATATGATTGGACCTATCATGACATATTGGGTTCACTGACAACATTATGCAACTCTAGTTGTCATAAAATATACGGGTTTCCTCCAACTTGAGATCAAACAATTCTGCAATCAACTTCTGAAGCCACATTGCTTCAGCACAAGCTAACCATGTTTCCACATACTATGCATCTGAGGAACTGAGTTTCATATAGGTTTGCTTCTCACTGATTCATGATATCACAACTAATACCATAATAAAGCAATATTCATATGTACTTTTCTAGTCTATGACACTGCCTGTCCAATCTGAATCAGCAATCTTATCTCACACTCTGAGATACATCTGGGCCCATAATCGATTGTACCCTTTAGGTACCTCATCACATGTTTTTCAATAATCAGGTGAACATGTCTTTCACCGTAAAACATATATCTATCCTCGTGTTCTTCGAACCAACTTTTCACATCACATTGTACCATCCTAGTACAATTGTCACAACTCAATCTTCTCAATCATGTGTCGGCTCTATGTAATTTTCATAAAGCTATATATGTCTCATTGTCTAAGAGTATGTCCTCTACTCTCTCTGCAATTGTTCCTTATGGAACTAGGACTCTGCACCTGTAGCTACTTTTTCTGAAACTAAGAATGACTGCTCCATTCTCACTGTAGTTCTTGAACTCTAAGAGTAGCTCCTCTACTCAATCACGATAACAGATTAATTTTCTCCCTATGAATCTCATACTGCATCAACATCTTTTAATGGATCATGGTTGTTCAATATATACTTATTGTGATTACTGGAGCAAGTGTCTCGTCATAGTCTTCTCCCTCTTGTTGGGAGAATCCTCTGGACACAAATCAGTCTTTGTACATATATATGAATGGTCCTGGGGAAGATTCTCCTCCTTACTAGATCGCGAGGGATGACTCCCTCTGAAATCTATCTCATTCTAAGCCAGTACTTGGTGGGGCCACCTGCCTCACCACTGGTCGAGCTATCTGCTCCTCATAATATGGCTCGTCAATGCTATGTGGCTTTGCATCCTACAAAGTGTCACGGTACCATGATGGTATCTTCCTGGTTATTGTTGTTAATGTTTATGCCGTTATTATAGTTCTTTGCATTTCATAAGATAAGAGCATAATAAGAACAATATCACTGAGAAATACACATCCACAAGAGACACAACATTTATCCTGGGAAACCCTCTAGGGGAAGAAAACCCATCAAAAACTTCCTTATCATAAATAGCTTATACAATCTTCAAGAGATAACTCAACCAATACAGAAAAGTCCTCCTCAAGATATGCGCCACCCTTCTTCTCCTCTCTCCAACTTGAAATTGCAGCTTGCCTCATAAGAGAATGAGCAAGTGAAGTGTGTGTAAGAAGTAAGGCGCTAGCCTCTTATTTATATCAATCTGGCACATGTGAAGAGTCACCATCTGGCAGGGCCGACCTCTCACACTGGGTGGGTAAACCCACCTTTAATTAATTATGGCCCTTCCATTATAACTGCTGGGGTCGACTTCTTATTTTGCACTTTGTAATTGTCCGATGACCAATCCGCAAAAGGGGATTTGGTCCTTATACAATTACCGACATGATTAATCCTCAATGGGGATTAATCCAATAACAATAATAATAATAATGACATGATTAATC
>SNQJ01S0070319.1:29205-41649 GCA_010110895.2 Picea sitchensis | reverse complement strand
GATGGTTGAAGATCCTACTTTTAAGGATCTTGTTTTTCCTTCTTTGTAATCAGATCCTACAATTGTGGATCTTGTAATTAATGCTCTTAGTTGGAGAGTGAGTAAGGAAAAACTATATATATTCCTTATGTGAGCCATGTTAAGAAAGAGGAGGAGAGAGTAATTAGCTATTGAAATCCATAGTGTTGAGCTAATGAAGAGCCATAGTCCTTGAATGTAAGAGAGTTTTGAGAGCTCACTTTGAAGAAGGAATATAGAAGATCTGCATTCCAGTTGGAACAGGTCCGGAGACATAGCCCCAGAGGTGGAGGGGTGAACTTCGTTATCAACATCGGTTGTCTCTCTCTTATTTGCCTTCATGTGGTTTTCTCTATTATATGTTCATTTACTTATGTTTATGTGTTTTAATGAATTATGATAAATGAACTAATATGCTCAATAAAACATGTATAAGCCATAGTCAATTAAAGATCCTCACATTGTAAACATTTGGGAGAGTAGTACTCAACCCGTTTACGGATCATTGTGAGAGACATGGTTGAAGAAAAGAAGGTGTTCCTAGAAAAGGTTGACACTTTGAAGAATGTTGCAGATTCATTGGAAAAGTGTGTGAGCATAGAGAAGTTCTCATGGTGTAGAATAACAATGGGCATTACTACCATGGATTGTTGACTATGTAATCCTGTGAACCCCTATATGCAAAGAAAATAAGAAGGAGAATGTTGGGTATGTGTTATATTCTTTGCATGTATGTGTGTGTGTGTGTGGGCGTGTCATATTCGACAATTGCGTCTGACGATCCCAAATTCCTTCGCACTTTGTGTCATGTGCATCAGACGCTTTCCTGGGGGGGGTCCCACGGGGGGACTAGGATTCCCCCCCTGGTTACGTGCAGCATTCAGCTCAAGGGAAGCGCCCCAAAATCGTTTTTTGGATGGTTTTTGCTATTTTTAGCAGTTTTCTAAATTAATCTTGGATTAAGGGATTAGGGTTTTGGTAGCTACGAAATACCTAAAATATTGTGTATATTGTATTTTGAATGGTGAAATTAATACAATGAAGAGTTGAAAGGTGCGGCACCAAGGAAGGATGGTTTTCTCATGGCTAAGGGTCTCCAGCGTAAATCTTTGTGTACTGAGTGTATGAGCCATTGATTAATTTTTGTTTTGCTTAAGAATCTATTTGCATTTCTTTACTTCACAAGTTTAAAAGTTACAGTGACCTACCTGAAACAAGATCCAAAAGTAAGAAATACGATAATAAAAAATGAGAGCAACACTCTTCTATTGTTGTGATCAATCAGTCCTCCATGGTAACCTGGAAACAAAACAAGAAGTTTCTCCTAGAGGAAATGTTAGTTATAACTAGTACACAATTACAATAAGCATTTATATCAATAGTGATCACATGCTACCAAGTATTCATTGTGTCTAACCATAATAAAACTTTTCAAAGATTGATATCACAACTATAGTGTTTACTTGTAGTGTAGTAGTTATCAAACTTGATATGTGCAAATTTGAATCTTATCAATTTAATCAATCAAACCTGGAACTCGGAGTCTTTTCCTAAAGAATGATTGTTGTTGATTTTCTTTCGAGTCTCCTTCACTCAATATGACAAGTATTATCTTCAACCTGTCCTATGTACTAAGATAATATGATTTCTTAACATAAATATGAGTTAGAGAATAAACTCTATAATCTCAACCTTAATCAATCTAATATTTGACTTTAATTTTGACCAATGGGTAGTGTGATAGTCATAACTTCAACAGATCAAAATACAACCTAGATGTTCATAAGATCACAATAATTCCATAAAAAATAGAGGCATAACAAATTAATAAAACCTGGGGTGCATTGTTCCTATGAATACGTTGGATCTCGGATCCTTCTAGATCTACAATTGTTGTTTGGAAAAAATACCCCTTCTCCTGCAAATACCCTTATGATAATGATACAGTTTGAACATATCTAAGTACATACCTCTCACAACATTGGCAGGTAGTGGCACCATCTGGCATTAGCGTAAATCAATTACGAACCTTTAAAACTTCAAAAGGTGCTCCAACTTGTAATATAAAGGTAGTTGGATATTTGTTAGTGTAAGGTGCACTAGGACAATAAAAAATCGCTCCCAACACTTCACACAAAATTTCACTGCAAATGGTACTGCAACTAGTGTTGCAACTAGCACAGTAACTGGCATGGAGGAACCGGGATGAAGGAACTGGCACTTTTACTAATACTACAACTGGTACTGCAACTGCAACTAGTACTGCAACTACAACTGGTACCACAACTGCAACTGCAACCGGTACTACAATCTTAGGGTTTTATGAGGAAACCCTAAATTTTCAAACTTAAAGTTTCATAATTATGATCCAGGGACTAGATGCACCCTCCTAGAGAGATATTATAGATGGTATTACTTTTCCCAACATCCTCCAACAAGGTGGATGACATCACCTTTTAGGGTTTATGCAGAAAGCCTAATTTCTGAAATTTTTTCGAATTTGAAAATTGTTCCAGGGAAAAGGTGCACTAATGTTAGGGAAGTCTTCCTATTCCCTTAGCTTCTTCAATGAGTTCTTATATGCTATGAAAATGCCTTCTTTCAGGAACTCTTTGATACCATGTTGATTTTTATGTCTTGAAGTAGTTAACTAGATTAGTGTTCTTTTACTTATAAGCCATTAGCACAATGACTGCATATAAAGGATCAATGAAAGAATAGCATTCACAGTATACACAAGATTTACCCTAGGAAAACCCCCAAAGGGGAAAAACCCAGAAAAATTCCTCAATATAGATTTTCCAAACGGGAACAATGATTATCTCCAAGAGAGAGCTAACAAAGTAGAAGATCCTCCTCTATCCCTTGACTAGGAAAGAGTAGCGCACCACTTAACCAAGAGATACCTAAGATCCACAACGTCACCTCCTGGGGGATAACATCTAGCTCCAACTCGGGGACATGTGCTCATCGTAGAGCGCATGAAAACCTCAACATCTCTTGGCATAACCTGTAACCTACTTGATCTCAAAATAAGATTGTTAGCAATCATTTGGGGTAGTGATATCACCCCCGCCTCATATATCATAAAAACCAAAGAAAGCATATATACAAATGTGAAAACAAACTATTCTAGAATGAAATGAAAATGGTATATACAATCAATGCAAATGCCTACTTACCCACACTTACCTATGAAGTCAAGTCCCCCCACCTTGGTGGGGTTTGAGGAGGTGCTCGCTGACTGGTAAGGGACGCCTTCTTCCTTCTAATGTAGATAAATAGTAAGAATCATCAACTGACTTTCTTCCAACTCTAAAAGTCTTGAGCCAAAATTAAGTACATCCTTTGACATTAGTAGGTTTCCCTTTCTTGACATCCCACATCCATACTACGTCCCCCTCCATGTATTCCTTGATTTTAAATTTGGTTGTTTCTTTAACAACCCTGGTGTATTATGCAGAGGGAGGAGGGTGGGATTCTACTGTGAAGACTTCCTGCTAGGATGGTCGAATAAATATATCACTTTCTCCCTTCTTTAGTAATTTTACAGCCCCGACTTCCTTATCTTTATATTTTTCTAGGAGTTTTTGGTAATATTCTCTCTTGGGCCATTGTATCTAATCAAAATCTTCCTCTGTTGCAAAGGGAATATCATCAGGGGAAAATTCAAGAATAATTTCCATAATTTGCTCATGTGCTTTTTCATCTTTGATGGGGTCATTGGTTTCTTGCACATGGGTTATGGTCATTGGCACATTTGGGAGATGGCCTATTGTTCCATTGTTTAAAGGTACATTGACGTAGGTGAGGTCCATCTCAAGAGTGTCTCCCATCATTGAAGCAAATTTCCGAGACAATAACATCCCCCACACATATGGGATGTCTACCACCACTATGTCAATGTGGATTACTCTCTCAGGGTATTTTTCAAGACATACTTCCACATTTTCAATTACCCAATGTGTGGGTATGGATCTAGACTCAAAGCCACACACATTTTTGTAAGGTCGCGTGGCTTTTAGGACCAAACATTGGATGACTTTGAGAGACATCATGTTGGCACCGACCCCTGAATCCAACATGCAATTGTTGAGGCTCTTGTTATTCATCATTAAGGTCATGAAGAAAGGTGGGTGTTCATCATACTGGACCCTAAAGTGATCAACTTGTAAAATGATAGGGGGGTCCATTGGTCCATCTGATCCCTTGAATAAATTATCAAATATTTTCGTAACAAATAGTACCTTGATGACTTCTCTTCAAGGGATGGTCACATGCATCTTGGATAGAGCCCCTTCGAAGTCAAAGTTTAAGTCCACTCTTTCATTTTTGGGATGGTTTCTAGGAAGGAGAATGTCCAAAGGTGGAGGCTTTGTTTGGGCTATTGCAGGATTGGTAGAGAGAGGTTGGTTTAGCTTCTTTCATCTATACACCTGGAATTCTTGTTTCTTCAGCTTCTCTCTTGATTCTTGGTCTAAGTTGTTTATCACTTCCATCCTAGCCTTCTTGGATGCTTCTTTTATGCCCTCTTTGATGTTCCTCAGGAGAGATATTGAGGAAAATTTGGGAACCATATTTAATGTGTTCCACTATGTTTACTTGGTCATGGCCTCCATTGTTGTAGGGACATTCATGCTCCCATTGTGCTTCACTACACTGCAAACGCCAAGGATTTTCATCCATGACATTTGTAGGAGCTAAAGTATTAGGAAACTCTTGATCATTCTTTGGTCTATAAACTTGGTTCCCCTTTTGGAATTGGCCTTTATATGGTACCCTTGGTGCTTGATGTTGCAGTCTTTCTAGGTTGACAATCCTATTCATCATTTGTTCTTGGTTCTTAATCATGCCATCCATAGTCATCTGCAATTTTTCCAAGCTGGCACAAATGTCTGAAGAAGGCTCAACGTTGTGGACTATCTTGGGTTTAGTGTCCATTTTGACCCTTGGGGCTAAGAAAGGATCGATTTTGGATGAGTGGAGGTTGTCCTCAATATTTGTGGCTAATTCTTGGTCTTCTTGGATTTTTTGGGGGGTTTTATCCCTAAGGAGATACCCCAGTTGACCAGTAAAGGATTTGGTGTAAATGTAAACAAGGAAATTATTAGCTAGATGATGACTCACATGGATCTTGTGCAACGGGGTTTCAAACCTAGTGTGGAATTCTCTAATGGTCTCATTCTCTTGTTTCCAAAGGGTATTCAGCCTGGTCGAAAACATCTTGGGATCTTCCTTGATACTCCATCATTTGAGAAATGCCTCTTCTAATTTATCCATGGTCTTAATACTGCCATCAGGAAGACTATTGTACCAACGTCTTGAAGCATCAAGGAGGGTGGAAAAGAAGAGTTTCATGACCAAGTCTTCAGCATCATCAATAATGGGGTGAAGCTGAAAAAATGCCCAAAAGTTGTTCATATGCTCCTTGGCACTAATTGCATCAGTACCGATGAATTTAGGTAGCCACTTCTCATACTTGGGGGGAATTTGCCTAGGGTAGCCTGGTATAGCTATCATGTTTAGCAGATTGAAAATATTAGATGACCATTGTCTTTGGTTATTGGCTTGGGTTGGGATGTTGGTCTGAGTTCTCGAGCTAGACATCGTGTTTAAAGGAAGACTTTCTCCGAAGAGTGATTTTACTACATGAGAGTGTCAGGGAGGTTTTCTTCTAAAGGATTGAGGGTTATTGTACCTCCTTGTGGAGTCACCAGACAATATTCTTGAAATTATCAGAGAGATAAGGGAATCACCCTTAGTCGAGTTGTCAGGTAAGTTTCGTAAGATAAGGATTCTTGAGGAAAGTCTTACCGGAAAAGTTGTCATTTTTTAGGAGAATTAACTCAGTGTTCCCCAGCAACGGCGCCAAAATGTTATCGTGCAATTTGTAGTTTGATAGAAGGGAAAGGAAAATGAAGACAAATTGGTGTAACGGGAGACTATCCTATCATTGTCACCTCAGTAGGATGTCTCTTTCTATTTAGGGTGGTAGGCCCAGGGGGACGTCTCCAGTGACCTGGGGTTTTGAGAAGGCGAAGGATAAAGGCCAAGTAAAAAGGTTCCCTCTCACAAGTCACCACCGATTAGAAAGTATGGTTAAACAACCAATAAAGAGATAATAAACCAGAAGTGTACCTGCCCATAACAAAGCAACACAAAATTGTATTTGCAAGAGTAGTTGTTAGTTAGTACTTCATATAACCAGAGACTTTCTTAATAAAAGAAATTGACTAAGATATTGATGAGGTAAGAAATGGTGTATAGCAGCAATAATCACAAGACAACACTTCACAATTGATGCCTTAGAAAATCTTCAAAATGAGCAGGAGTGATTAATCATCAATGTCATAACTACAACATTCATGAGAAGA
Organism: Picea sitchensis; assembly: GCA_010110895.2. Classification (NCBI taxonomy): domain Eukaryota; kingdom Viridiplantae; phylum Streptophyta; class Pinopsida; order Pinales; family Pinaceae; genus Picea; species Picea sitchensis. The sequence continues at coordinate 35,257 of SNQJ01S0070319.1, read as the reverse complement.
AAACAAGGTTATGCATTAGTCAATCTTTTTCAGTTGATTAGAGAAGCTTTAAATGTTGCAAAGTATGGTTCTAACTTAGTTGAACATTAGCAGTAGTAAGGTTAGTATATCAATTTAATCTAGGGTTAGAAGGTGTTAGTAATTTGTTCAAAGATTTGGATGTTTGAAGGTTTTGATCAAAACACTCAAGAAAGAGGTATTAGACTAGTGCTTTCATAAGGAAAAAATGGAGTCAACAAGTGGCTGCAAGAATTGGAGCAAGATGATATTAATAGAGCTAAATATAAGAGGAATTGATGGATGAAGTGTCAGAAAACCGAGGCTTCAACCACCAAACTCTAGGGGAAAACGACTGCTCAGGTGTAGGTAACCCTAGGCCTTAGTAGGTTTTCATCCTTCTTTAACTCAATGACAAAGTAAAATCAGCTAGGATGAAGTAACAAATTCTAGGGTGTTTCAATGGAAAGGCCCTATCAATGGCTTCAATAAAATGGCTCCTTGGCACAATCTAGTAGGTAGAAAGAAAATTAGAACAAGGACAATAACATGTGCTTGATCCCTAGGGTTTCGGCTAGCAATTTCATAAATAATAACAAAATGTAAAGTAAAATACCATAACCATTCAAGTAAGAGAAGAATTGCATAATTTTACTCACATTCACCAAGTATCATCAAGCAAATCCCTAGTTGTAGACTTTCCACCAAGAAAAATGCCAAATTCACCAAAATTAGCCCTCCTCCAATAAGTGTGCACTAAAATTTCAGTCCAAAACCCTAATGACGGCCGCAAATTTCAGACCTCACCCAAGGGTGAGTGAAAGATGATGAGAAAATGAGAGTTTTAGCTCTCTACTTATACCATACCAATGACCTTTAATTTTATTTTAAAGAGGCCGACATGGCCAAATTTACATCAAAATATTGTTTTACATTAAATGTCATGATTAAAAACCTAAATCAAGAATAAATAATTACTTCATGCCCTTTTAGGGTGATGTTAGGCCCTTTTAAGGCAACGTTGTCTTCCTGGAGAAAAACGTTAGGCCTTCTTGGGCCTTAGGAACTGCCACACGTGCCACTTGGCACATAATTGCCTCCCAAAACCTCCACAAGAACTAGATGACTTCATGGATGTCCTAGGTGATGTTGTGGGCCTTCCAAAGCCTATGTCTTGGTGGAAAGGGCACAACCCCCCTGGGTACAGGTCTTCCAAGCTGCCTCTGGTGGAACGTCCTCCTATTCTCCAGTGCAAATCCTATGATCTGTCTCTGCCCCCTGCTAGGGTCTCAACATCCATCTGGTGGGCTTTCAGCCTCATGGAGGTTTGAACTAATCATATCTGCATGTGTACCTATCAAAAGGGTACCTGTCCATCAGGTATGGTCCTGAAACATCAACAAATATTCCCTCCATGGTCTCATAATTCACAGGGATCATAACAATGTCAATCACATCTAATCATCAAGTTATTAAACATGTGCATAAAACCCCTTTTACCCAGACATTATACTAATATACAAGCCAAGTTTGGAGGAAATGCTAGGATGTCATATTGGGCTAATGCTCACTGGATGTGGGATGTTTCCAGGAGAGATCAAATCTAAGCCATGTGAGTGGATGAAGTGGCTAAGGGATGTTTGGGCAAGGGGTGCATTGATAGCATGGAAATGTATGGCTTACTTGTGGGTGCCTCTGTAGAGGGTGAGATGCACCTATCATGGATGCAAATGTTTCCAATCCCATTCATGCCTTTTTTCTTTATTTTATTGTTTTTTCTTCAAGAAGCTAGTTAGGGGACACTGCCCTAGCATGGTGACTAGTGGTGGAAATGTTACCCACAAGAATTTCATGAAAATGAGAAGGTTGGATCGTAATGAGACCCCCTTTCTCTTGGCTATGCCACCAAGATCCACTACCCTGGCGTGGTGACTAGTTGTTGGTAGCGTCATATCGCTACAGGCCCATGGACCTAATAGGTTGTCTCGTGATGAGACCCCCTATCCTCCAACTGCATCTTTTTTTATTATTTTTATGGGTCCCTCTGTGTCTTGCGGAGAATCATTTTTCTTCTTTCTCAGGGATCCCTGGGAAAAGTATCTCAAGGTTTCATTATTTGGCTTCTATATTTTTCCAGCTACTTTTACCCTCTGGGCCTTTAGCCCCTTCTTCCCATAGGGTAAGGTACAAACCTTAAATATTTGGCCAACCCAATGCTCAGACCAGTGTAATGGGATGCATGAGTGGGAGAAAGATGGAAAGTGGTTAGTATGGTGGGAGAAGATGATGGATTCTCATGAATCCCCCCAGTGGAAACTCAAAACCTATGGGAACCAACTTACTAGGGCATCCTGTCACTCCCCCTAGATATGGTCAAGCAGACATGTATAAGATCCAAGCACCCGTTAGAAACAAAAATAATTGAATGCACATATTCAAAGGTTTTGAGGATCAGAGTGACACATACCATGATACCCAGACTCATTACCTCATGGAGAAAGATCCACTTCTGTTACAGGACCAGGTCGAGGTGACAGATGTTGTTGCTGCTGACAAATTGGAGGTGTTGAAGAATCAAAATATGGGCCCTCTGGGGCTATGCTCAAGTCGATCTGGCTCTTAGTACTCCATTTCTAGGACCTGCGGGCCTCAAGACATAATATCCTTAGTTATCCCTAAAATGGGGAATAACAGTCCCGATATACTCGACCATGATGTTCTTCTCTACAACATGTTACCGTAGAAAGTGAAACTTAATCAAAATGTGTTTTTTCTTAGAGTGCATCACTAGATTATTTTATATACTTATGGCACTAGTGTTATCACAAAATATCAGAATGGGATCATCATATTCAATCTGTATATCCTTCAAAGTTTGTTTCATCCATAGAACTTGAGTACAACATGTTGTTGCTACAATATACTTTGTTTCTTCTACAAAAAAAGATATTGATGATTGTTTCTTTCTTGACCATGATACGAGAAACTCACCCAAGTAGAAGGATGCTCCACTTCTACTTCTTATATCATCAATGCAACCTTCTCAATATGCATATATGTAGAAAAAAAGAGATAAATCATTCCCTTTTGGATACCATAATACAAACTCTTTTGTACCATTGAGATATATAAATATCCTCTTCACTTACATAACATGTGATTCCTTTGGTGTTGCTTGAAACCTTGTAACCTATCCAACTGCCTGCATCACATCTGGTCTAGAAGCTATCACATAGAGTAAGTTGCCAATCATTGATATGTATTGTCTCTCGTATGCATCCTTAGAATCATCATTCTTACTTAACTTGAAACTGGTCTGCATAAAATTATTGACTGGTTTGCAATCTTCCATTCCAAACCTTTTTATCATTTCTCTGATATACTTGGTCTGAGAGATGAATATACCTTTGTTTCTCTGACATATCTGTAGTCCAAAAAAGAAATAAAACTCTCCAAGTAATGACATCTCAAACTCATTATGCATGTCTTTGGAAAATTTCTAACTCATCAACATAAACTTCAAATATCAGGATACTATCTTGATATGCGTTTATGTAGAGATCATTGTTTTCATTTCCTTTCATGAACCTGTGTTGTGTTAATATTATGGTAGTTGCAGGAGGTATTTACCTCCACGTGTGAACCTGATGAGAATAGAAGACTCTGGAAAGCAAGAGAAAACCCAAATGAGTTGGCTAATAACCCTAGAAAGTCTTGTCGGCTCAAGAAGATAATTATATTAGGTTATTAGCCTCCAAGAGAAGAAGTCGGCTAGAAATAATAATAATATACTAAACAAACACATATCCAGAAGGAGAAGTCGGCCCCAGCAAATCTGGAAAAACTAGTATAAATACACGGCGCCAGTTCTCATTTGACAACATCTCAGAACTGTAGTTCCCAGCTTGGTGCGCACTGTAGTTCCCAGTCTGGTGCGCACATGTGGAGGAGGACTGCAGGTGCAGCTGCAGCAGTAGCGAGTTTTCAGTATGAGCTTTGACTACCTCTTGGCTAGGGTTTGGACTGTCTGATCATCTATTATTGGTGTGCTATCCTTGGAGGAATATGAGCTACACCTTGTTTGTCTATCTAGCCTAGGGTTTGCTTTCGGAGGTATTCTCAGTCAAGGTTAAGGTGCTCGGAGGGTGGCTTTGGCCTATGGTTGGGTGACGAGGGTATTGTCAATGGTAAAAGGAGCACACCATCTTCTATATTCTAACAGGTTATGGGCCCACACCCCTTCAGTCAGCCTAAAACGCTGGAAGGAAACATAGCCGCTAGATATTGAGCTCGTTGAGGAATTGTCGCTAGGGTTACTAGCAGAAGCAGCTTCCAAGACATTGTATCTAGGGTTACTAGCAGGTGCAATTGCAAAAACCCTAAACCTCTTGTTGAGTCACCTTAAGTGAATGGATTGACCTAATCTCCAGATAGATCAGTGCGCCCTAGCCCAGTGCATCTCCTGGTACTCTCAGAAAGCCAAGACGTGAAGTTTGAATTTTTAGTCAAATCTAGGATTTGATCGAGTCAAGCAAGCCATGATGAACTCTATGAAGTCTGAGAACAAGTTAGATGGAGCCTCTAACTTCAAAGCATGGAATAAAAGGATTTACCTCATCCTTGCCAAGAATAAAGTGTTGGATATCATGAAAGGAAATATCGTGAAGCCAGAGCTTGAAGAAGGAAAAGAGAAGTAATCGTTGAATGTTGTAGCTATGGAGAAGTTCAAATATGTTGACATCAATACCATGAGTATCATAGTGGATTCTATAAAATACCACTTGATGCCCTACATCTCCCATCTTGACTCATCGAAGAATATGTACGATGCCCTAACAAATCTCTTCTCAGTCAAAAACATCAGACAATTTATGAGTCTGAAGAATGAGCTATGTGACATGAAGATGAATGAGGATGACAACATAACATAATACCTTGTAAGGATCTCCCAGTTAAGAGATCAACTACAATCTATTGAAGAGATCACTTCAAAGAAGGAATTGGTGAACATAGTACTCAATGGTCTTCCCAAGACATGGGATGCATTTGCCACAAGCATGAACACAAGAAAGGAGTGCCTGACATTTGAAGACCTTTGGACTTTCTGTGCTCAAGAAGAATCAAGGATCAATGCAAAAGAGAAACCCCAAAAGAAGTACGATGATCAAGCCTTCATAGCAAGATTCAAGAACTTCAAGAACAAAAGGAATTTTGGTTCAAGGAGGAAGCCAAATCAAGAGAAAGACATTTCAAAAGTACAATGCTTCAACTGTCAAAAGTATGGTCACTACAAGAATCAGTGTCTCGAGCTAAAGAAAAGGAAGGAGAAACATGAAGCATTGATTGTCGAAGAAAAGGAACCTACAAAGAAGACTAAGCACGATGGAAGAGACTTCTTCCTCTAAAAAGGTAACAACACTCTTCTTATTTCTTGTACATATCTTGTTTGCATCGTCCCTATACATATCTTGTATATCTATCTCTTAGAAAGATAAAATGTTCCAAGAAGAACTACATCCATGGAAGAACAACAAGATAAGGATTGCTTTACAAGAAAAGATGAAATATATCATGTGAAAGTTATTACAAGATAAGCCGAAATCAGAATCAATCTTGAAAAGACTTAGAAGAAGCAAAGACAAAAAGAAGTCACCAATCGAGAGGAAATTGGAAAAAGACTTATGACATTTTGTAGAAGACAACAAGATGGAAGCGTGAAATCTAGAGAAAGATATATATTGCAGAAAACAATAAGGATGCATATGGAAGCGTGGACTCTATTGCAGAAGACAATAAATATGCATATGGAAGCAAGGACTCTATTAGACGGAGGGATCCAATTACATGCACTTGTACATGAAGCAAGGATTAGGAGGGAGCTAATCCTATGATCCATTGAAGATGATGAAATATATATATCCATGGTAGCAGCCATGAAAGATAGTACATGCTCAGTTCAACCGTAGAAGAAGACTTCTTCGAAGAGAATCCTTAAAGTATTCCTGGTTGTCCATCGAGATTCGTGATCCTATGATGAAAGGAAGAAGTGGAATCT
>SNQJ01S0070319.1:17139-29155 GCA_010110895.2 Picea sitchensis | reverse complement strand
AAACCCCAAAAGAAGTACGATGATCAAGCCTTCACAACAAGATTCAAGAACTTCAGGAACAAAAGGAAGTTTGGTTCAAGGAGGAAGCCAAATCAAGAGAAAGACATTTCCAAAGTACAATGCTTCAACTGTCAAAAGTATGGTCACTACAAGAATCAGTGTCCCGAGATAAAGAAAAGGAAGGAGAAACACGAAGCATCGATTGCCGAAGAAAAGGAACCTACAAAGAAGACTAAGCAGGATGGAAGAGACTTCTTCTTCTAAAAGTGTAACAACATTCTTCTTAATTCTTGTACATATCTTGTTTGCATCGTCTCTATACATATCTTGTATATCTATCTATTAGAAAGATAAAATGTTCCAAGAAGAACTATATCCATGGAAGAAGAACAAGATAAGGATTGCTATACAAGAAAAGATGAAATATATCATGTGAAAGATATTACAAGATACGCCGAAATCAGAATCAATCTTGAAGAGACTTAGAAGAAGCAAAGACAAAAAGAAGTCAGCAATCGAAAGGAAATTGGAAAAAGACTTATGACGTTTTGTAGAAGACAACAAGACGAAAGCGTGGACTTTGTTAGACAAGAAAGCCAATTATATATTGCAGAAGACAATAAGGATGCAGATGGAAGCATGGACTCTGTTAAACGGAGTGAGACGATTATATGCACTTGTATATGAAGCAAGGATTAGGAGGGAGCTAATCCTATGATCCATTGAAGATGATGATATATATATATCCATGGTAGCAACCATGAAAGACAGTACGTGCTCAGTTCAACCATAGAAGAAGACTTCTTCGAAGACAAGCCTTAAAGTATTCATGGTTGTCCATCCAGATCCGTGATCCTATGATGAAGGGAAGAAGTGGAATCTCTAGGGCATGTAATCTATAAGAAACTCCATGGACCCAAAAGCAAAAGAAAAACATGAAGAAGAACATGAAGATTCCAAGAAAGAAAGAGGAACCAGAACAACCAGTCATTGTATCAAGAATCACAAGATTACCAGCCTGATAAAAGCAATCAAGCAGAAGAACTGGAAGTCATGATAAAGAACAGTGTATAGAAGACTTATGAATAAAAGAATTACAAGATCTAGAACTAGAGGTTCTCCCATATGGAGGGAGAAGATTATGATAGCTACTTGTTCCAGTAAACCAGACTTATCTCTACATAAGTCATTATATCATCCGCGACATCCATGAGTCAGAATTCTACATCAGATGAATGCAAAGAATGTTCTCCAGAGAAATTGAATAAAGAGTGTATGAAGAGCAATCTCAAGACCTTGAAGCATACCAGAAAGAGACTCTTGTATGCAAATAAGAAGAAGATAACTTGGTGGAGAACCTCTAGTGCACAACAAAAGCGTGGTGAAGATTTCCTATAAGGATGACTACTCAGTAGATCAAATCTCATGATGACAGAAGAAGTGCCACATAGATATGTTCCATCTTTCCAACTATGATATACTCTATTGTTCAGATTTACATGAAGCGTTCACAGTGTTCCAGACTAAAGTACATTTGAAATAAAGTATTACATTATCCATGATGAAGTACCAGAAAGGAGAAAATGATTTCTCCAATACATATCTCCACAGATAAGAAAATAAGCAGACATTTTGATAAAGCTTCTATCCAAGATGAAAGAGTTTCCGTACTCAAGCTGGAGCTCGTGAAAATAACTTCCTTATTGAGAAAGGAAGAAATGACTCCCAGGTTGGGAGGGAGCACTGAAAATATTATTGAAGACATTCATTGAAAAATAGTCCATCTTGGACAGATGCTTTCCTGTTCGGAAAGTGGATTGAGATTTATGACGGACAATGAATTTCCATTATGGTTAACATGGGAAGTAGTATGATTGCTGATGTATCATAGACATTGACTTCCCATTGTGGTTAACATGGGGAGTGGTCTAGGGAAGTCTCTCTTCTTGAGGGTTACTCAAGAAGACTGGCCCGCCTCGCCGAACAATGATTTCTCATTGTGGTTAACATGAGGAATGGTCCATTTTGGAGGTTGATGCAGGACAATCTTTTCCTCTTGTGGTTAATGGAGGAAATGGTCCGGACAGCCATTCCTTAGGGTTATACATTCTCTCCAGGGTGCACTTTGATTAGTGTAGGAGGAATGGCCCAGGGTGGGGAATGGTCCAGGCTCAACAATCAAGGATAAACATTCCTTAGGGTTATACATTCTCTCCAGGGCGCACTTTGATTAGTGTAGGAGGAATGGCCCAGGGTGAGGAATGGTCCAGACTCAGACATTCCTTAGGGTTTATACATTCTGTCCAAGGTGCACTTTGATTAGTGTAGGAAGAATGGTCCATGCTCAGAAATCAGAAACAATCCTTCTTCCTTGTTTGAGAAGAATAGGGCAGATAGCCCATTGCTGATGAGGGCAGATATTCTTTCATATCTCACAGACGTGAGTGAAAGATTGGCCCAAATAATTCAATTTATATCATAACATTGTTTCTGTGCAGGTTGCTATCAGATGTTTGTTATGAAGACAGTAGATATAGACTACTGTGGTGGATGTGTTCCACTGTTCGTGAGGCAAATATTCTTTCAGAACTCACAGATGTGAGTGAAATATTGGCCCAAATAATTCAATATATATCATAACATTGTTTCTATGCAGGTTGCTATCAAATGTTTGTTATGAAGACTGCATGACAATAGATGAGGATTACTGTGGTGGATATGTTCCACTGTTCGCAACCATACGTTGTTCATCAAGTACTTGTGTGTTACTTGGTGTGGTAGTGAACCACTGGATTGTAGTTATGTACTACTATGGATAGACACAATTGTATTCTATTTCTGTTCTAACCGCCTTGAAGACTATCAACAGTTTATTGGAAATAATCACCATCCAGACGAATGATGAACATAGATTTTCCAGATGGAAATTGGTTCATAGCATTTATTCCTCTAGATTATAAGAGTGGCTATTGTATCACTCTATGGTATGAGTGACTTATCCAACATCATGTCTAATTACTCAGATGAAGTATAGTTTCGAGAGATGATGCAACTGATGGTGATGGTGATGCTCATGATCTAGTCATGAGATAGTTTAGACGACTATATTGATGCTACCGAGTAAATGGTATGTTTTTGTGCTCAAGACCATTACCTGTAATACCTCCCTAGCTAGGAGGGAGTGTTGATATTATGGTAGCTGCGGGAGGTATTTACCTCCACGTGTGAACATGACGAGAATAAAAGACTCCGGGAAGCAAGAGAAACCCTAATGAGTTGACTAATAACCCTAGAAGTCTTGTCGGCTTAAGAATATAATTTATATTAGGTTATTAGCCTCCAAGAGAAGAAGTCGGCCATAAATGATAATAATATACTGAACAGACACATATCTAGAAGGAGAAGTCAACCCTAGCAAATCTGGTAGAACCAGTATAAATACAGGGCACCAGTTCTCATTTGACAGCATCTCAGAATTGCAATTCCCAGTTTGGTGCACACTGGAGCTCCAGTTTGGTGCGCACGTGTGGAGGAGGGTTGTAGGTGCAGGTGCAACAACAACTAGTTTTAGTGTTGGCTTGGACTATCTATTGGCGAGGGTTTGGACTATCTGATCAACTATTGTTGGTGCGTTATCCTTGGAGGAAGATGCACTACACCTTGTTTGGCTATCTAGCCTAGGGTTTGCTTCTGGAGGAATTCTCAGTCAAGGTTAAGGTGCTCGAAGGGTGTCTTCGGCCTATGGTTGGGTGATGAGGGTATCGTCAATGGTAAAACGAGCACATCTTGACTTGGTCAAACCCTAGATTTGACTAGAAATTCAAACTTTACGTCTTGGCTTTCTGAGAGTACCAGGAGATGCGCTGGGCTAGGGAACACTGATCTATCTAGAGATTAGGTCAATCCATTCACTTAAGGTGCCTCAACAAGAGGTTTAGGGTTTCTGCAACTGCACCTGCTAGTAACCCTAGCTGCAGTGTCTTGGAAGTTGCTTCTGCTAGTAACCCTAGCGACAGTTCCTCAATGAGATTAATATCTAGCGGTTATGTTTCCTTCCAATGTTTTAGGCTGACTGAAGGGGTGTGGGCCCATAACCTGTAATACCTCCCTAGCTAGGAGGGAGTGTTGATATTATGGTAGCTGCGGGAGGTATTTACCTCCAGGTGTGAACCTGACGAGAATAGAAGACTCCGGGAAGCAAGAGAAACCCTAATGAGTTGACTAATAACCCTAGAAGTTTTGTCGGCTCAAGAATATACTTTATATTAGGTTATTATCCTCCAAGAGTAGAAGTCGGAAAGAAATAATAATAATATATTAAATAGACACATATCCAGAAGGAGAAGTCGCCCCCAACAAATCTGGCAGAACTAGTATAAATGTAGGGCGCTAGTTCTAATTTGACAGCATCTCAAAATTGCAGTTCCCAGTTTGGTGTGCACTGCAACTCCAGTTTGGTGCGCATGTGTGGAGGAGGGCTGCAAGTGCAGCTACAACAACAACTAGTTTCAGTGTTGGTTTGGACTATTTATTGGCGAGGTTTTGGACTATTTGATTAGCTATTGTTGGTGCGCTATCCTTGGAGGAAGATGCGCTACACCTTGTTTGGCTATCTAGCCTAGGGTTTGCTTCTAGAGGAATTCTCAGTCAAGGTTAAGGTGCTCGGAGGGTGGCTTCGGCCTATGGTTGGGTGACGAGGGTATCGTCAATGGTAAAATGAGCACACCATCTTCTATATTCTAACATGTTGCACCTTCATTTTCAATGCATCCTTTTCCCAAGCCCATTTAATGCCATTAATTAATTAATGTCCAGAACAACTAGGTACTCCCTATGGGGTAACATATAGCTTGGGGGAAAGTAACACGGTGTCACTTGAAGGAAGAGGTACATAGAGTGCCATGGGGGTAAAGTCTAGCTTGTAATGCATTTGTGTAGGACATTTATATATATGTGTTTGATTTTGTAGGTCTTTGAATTTCTAGGAGAAACATTTCATTTTTCTGAAGACCTCTTTTGGACGATCATCTAGAAGGTTATGATTTGGATTTTATCTTTTTCCAGCTACATTCCCTCTGGGCTTTCAGCCCCTTCTTCCCATGAAATGAGGGACAATCCCTTCTTGGTTCAGTACACCCGAAAATCCCAAAAGATAAGGAGGAGAGGGGATGAAGTGTGAAAAGTGGTAAGTATGATCGAGAATGGAACGATGACTTGTCACGGGGACCTCCCAGTAGCAAACCCATCCCTAAGGGTGACCACTTACTAGGGAAAAATGTCAACCACCAAGGTGAAACAAGGCAAAGAGCATAAATTCCAAGCATACATTACATAATCAAAAGAAGATTTAAATGCAACACACTCAATGACTCAAATATTGAAATGGAACTCACCATATTACCTGGCTTGTACCTCATGGAGGAAGACCCAATGTCTTTCAAAATCAAGCTGATGTGGTGGATACCATCGTGATGAATATGAGATCTGTGGTGGTGAGGTGGGCCTCTCTCTGTGCAAGTGGACACTGTCAACCATTTTCCTCTCGCTACTCCACATATGCAACCTGAGGGCCTCAAGACATCATCTCCTTAGTTACCCCTAGGAAATGGGGATAACATCTAGCTCCTACTTGGGGACATGTACTCGCCGTAGAGTGCATGAGAACCTCAACATCTTCTGGTTAGAACCGTGTCTGCATTGAAACATAAAACAAAAAAATCTACAGTGGCTCTACTCACCCTTTGTCCATATAATCAAAATCAAAATTTCAAAATTGATAACTAATCTAGAAAATAAAATTTCGCACCTTTTTTTTCAGAAAATTTCTAAACTAAATATGTAATATGATGAAAGCAGTATGCAAGTAGAGTGAAAAATGAAACATGAAATGCAACTAATCTACTATAAGCAATCAAGATGCAAATGCAAGAAAACAAGATGTGTTGATGATTACAACTATGTGAGACATCCTCCAGGACATAGACTGAGTGAGTCGGCCTAAGAGAGAGACCATGAGTTAGGTGTGCCCATGAGTTGGGTGTGCCAATCAGATGAGTGTGTAGTTCCTCTCTGAGACGGATATGGGAAGCTGTGTGCCCCTGTGTAGTGAAGATGCCCATGATTTGGGTGTGTCGTTCTCTCTGAGATGAAGATGAAACGATGTGTGCCCCTGAGAAGGGAAGATGCCCATGAGATGGGTGTATCGTTTGAGATGAAACGATGTGTACCCCTGTGAGGGGTGAAGGATCCCATGTGATGGGTTTACTGTTCTCCTCTGTGAAGAGATTTGAGATGATGTGATACTCCAAATGATTCTCCTGTGAGACTCAGTGAGATATAGATCTATTGAGTAGGACGTCCTTGTGACTCAGCATAGGTGGACATGATCTTAGTGGTTGAGCACTAGTGAGTGTGTGTCCTGATGATTCTCTTGTGAGACGCAGTGAGATAGAGATCTGTTGACTTGGACGTCCATGTGGCTTAGTACAGGTGGACGTGCCCTTAGTGGATGAGCACTAGTGGGCATGTGAGATCCCTTTCTATATTGTCTAAGAGTCAGAATTACCTGTAACCCTAATTGTGATGTAAAGGGTACATGTCGGGCCCACCATAAAGTGAAAGATAATTAATGTAAAATATAATTAATATGGTAATTATTAATTGTATTTTGAGTTATTAAGGTCGGCCTTGTTGTGCCAATAGACACCACTTTTGATGTGTCTAGTGTAATATAAATAAAGGTGATTTCCCCATTGAAGAAACACAACACACATGTGAGTTTGTAAATTTCAGCAAGTAATTGTTCTAGGGATGAAGTGCACACCTCTCTTGGGCGCTAGTCTTCTTGGTTTTGTGAGCACCCTTTTGTGTTCTAGGTTTATGGTGTGGGAAGTCTTTCTCTTGAAGAATATAGCAAAGGATTGGTTGGGTTTTCTTCCCTTGTTGAGAAGGGTTTCCCAGGATACTTATTGTGTACTTGTGCATGGTATTTCTTCTTGTGATCTTGGTTACTGCAACAAATTGTTTATGGTGTAACTGCAATTGTCTATGGTTCAATTAAAATGCTAAAATTGGAATAAAATTCATGCTTGAGCCTAGCTTAGTGAAAATTCAACAAGATGAGCTACCTATTTACCTGGGGCCTGGGACCTGAAGAAGTCAAGTGCCTTAAATGTAGGGTTGGAGAAGAGACCCATCTACTGGTAATGGCATCTTTTTCCCGTCCAAGTATGTCAAGTAGTATTTCTCTTTCTCAGACTTCTTCTTGATGATGTAAGGGCCAATCCAGGAGCCATCATCCTTCTGATCATATTTAGGTTTTCCCTTCCTCTTATCCCACATGCATGTAATACTTCCTTCACTGTAGTTTATCTAAGGTATATTCTCGATGTAAGGATAGGAATGAGGTTTTGCATTGACTACATCTTTAATAGCCTTCTCACGTTCTTGTTCTTTAATACCTTAATAGACACTGGTTATTTCCCTTGGAACTTCACAATCTTCTCCTTGTATTCATCCGTCCTTGGGAGTAGCGCATCTATGCAATCTTCCAGCGCAAAAGGTAGGTCCCATGGATCATACTCTATGATCTAGTGAGGTGTGTCAAAGTCACACTCACTAGTGTAATCAATATTGTTGGGATCCATCACATGCTTCTCAACCCTCTCTCGACTATATAGAATCTCAAAAGTACCATCCCCCATGGGAATATGTGAGTAGGTGAGATCCATACTAAGAAAACCCCAAGAGCATCAGACCAGGTTATTGAAAGAATCATTCCCCAAGCATCTGGAGCGTCAATCACCACTATGTTCATAATGAGGCTGATATGAGGAAAATCCAACAAATAAACTTCATCGTCTTCCATGATCTCGTAAACCTTGAATTTCTTGGAATCAATACCACTGACATTCCCATATGGTCAGGTTTCCTTTAGACCGAGTTGTTCCATCACCTTTAGGGACATCACATTTGTTGAGGCCCCATAGTCAAACATACAATTTCTCAAGCAAATACCATTTATCCCCAAAGAAAGATACAAGGCAGGGTTCCGATCCTTCTGTCGATCAAGATACATGGTATTCAAGATTATTGGAGGATCCTCCTTTTCGTATATTACTTTCACTGACTTCAAGACTTCTTTCCTCACAGATTGGATCTTCCACACATTCTTCATAGGGACTATCATATTCAACTTCCCAAACATGGATGGCACATCTATGTTCAACTAAATCTCCTCTTCTGTTGAAGTTAGTTTTGGAAGCAATTCACGGACTGGAGGTGGAGGTGGTGGGACCACCTTCTCTGTAGATGGAAGAGGAACTTCATCCTATGGCTGAAGTGGAGTGGAAGATTGTACCGGAGGAACTGAAGCCCTATTTCTTCTTGCGTACGTCAAAATTTCATTTTTCCTCAATTCCTTTCTATGATCCTCTGTTAATCGATTTAACACTCGGAGTCGTCCTTCTCTAGATTTTATTTTTATGAGTTCATCAATTTGTTCCTGAGTGATATCTTCTTCTCGAAAGTTATAGATCATGTCCATGAAGTTCATAGTATCATGAGAGTTTTCATCATGTTGGGGACATTCATCCTCCCGATGAGGTTCTTGACATAGAGAACACCATGGTGTTTATTTTGTATTGACCATTCCAACTAGGTTCAATGTGTCATGAGCCTTTTTCTCTTATTGAGGCTTCAGCCTCCAACCTGTAGCATCCCTCTATTTTATAGTAAATTGAGGTATGAAGGCAAGCTGATTTATTTCTACAGTGGTCAAGCGATCCATGATCTAATTCCAAGCTTGGACAAACTGAGTACTCATATGGTCGATCTTTTGATTCAAGAGAGAAATTGGATCTGGTTTACTGCTACTGGAAGCTTTGGTCTTTGCTTCTATACTGACATGAGGATACTGAAAAGGGTCAACCTTTGAGTCAAGAATATTCTCTCAAATCTCTATGCTATACTCTTTAGCTTCTGCCAAACTAGTGGGATTCTTATCCTTCAAGATGAAATCAATTTTCCCATAAAAAACATTCATATAAAGAAGACAAACAACTTCTTTTGGCAGACACAAATCCTTCGGGATTTGGATGTACAATATGTCAAACTTGTTTTCAAATTCACTTATTTTCCCATTCTCCTTCTTCTTTATTTGATTGAACTGAGCCACACGCATCATGTTGTCCTTCTTTGTTGTTCATCTGTGCTTCAAAGACCTAGCGAAATAGTCATATGATGCTACATGGTTATCAGGAAGGCCCCCGAACCATCTTTGGGCATCTTCAATGAGTGATGAAGCCAGTAGCCTCATTGCTACATCTTCATGTTCTACTTCTCCATTCTCCATATCTCGGCCCATGTCATAGAGATGATCATCAGTCATGATCACATTATTCCCTGAGAAATTTGACAACCATTTGTGAGACTCTTTTGGCATGGCATTGGGATATTCGGGAATAGTGGCCATGTTTAAGGGTTTGTAGAGGTCGTTTTCCCAAGGGTTATCCATTGGAACAAGGGGAAGGTTACCTTGGAAAAGGATTTTGACAATGAGAAATTTGAGAGGAGGCCTTCTTCAGTGAACATTAGAAGGATTGAATCTTCCCCCGGGGAAAAGTCTTATGGGAAGGTGGGTTTTGAGATGGTGGAGTCTCCAGACGAGATTCAAGAAGAGCTCATCAAGGATAGAAGGGGAACGTACTTTAAGTGGAGTCATTAGGCAAGTTAGGGGTAAAGGATTTGGGATGGAAGCTTGCCAAAGTGTTGTTAGGGCACGAAAGAGGATTCGCAATCCTCCCCGACAATGACGCAAAAATGTTATCACTCAAACTGTAGGTTGGGAAAATCCCGACCCAATCCATGAGATGGCGATAAATATGGGAGATTCTACCCATTTTTACCTTAGATAAACCCTCCCCTCGCTTTAGTGAAGTATAAATCATACACAAGGGGGGAATCTCGGGTGACCCTAGGGAGGAATCTCGGGTCACCTTAGGGGGAAATGAGATGGAAAGTGAGGTTATGGAAGATGATTCTCCTATAGGTCAAACTACTAAGTGGAAAGTGGATTGGGAATAATTATTATAGATGGTTAATGGTTTCCAAGTGCTTGAGTACTTGCGGAAGATAGTTGTACCTGCCCGAGACACAAGAAGATACAAGTATACAATCTCAAAGATTAAGTGTACAAGCAAGTTAAGATTTCTGTCCCAAACTACAACAATAATCAAGAGTATATATCAGCAAGGAATAAAGCTAATTACTGCAAAATTAACCACTCCAAGCATAAAATATTTATTGAGAAATGAAGCATAAAACTAGTAGATTAGTTCTGAATGCTTTAACAAAAACTTCAGTGGTATTAGAGGGATGTTGTATGAAGTTTTTTAGAGTATGTTTGTAACAACCATGTGTCTATAGAAAATATTTTCTACAACTGAAAGTTTCAACCACGAGAACAAGCAAGTACTCTGACCAAAAGTTCACCAAATAGCAATAGAATGATAGTAATGGCTTACTAGCAAATTTCCACAGTTGAAATGCAAGTTAAATTTAAAAATATAGAGTGGTTTGTTGCAGCCCTAATGGCTGTAGCTTTAAGTTGTGACATAAATAAAATATCCTTGGAAAAATAAGATGCCCTAGTGGCACAAGCAAGCTATTAGAGCATATAATTAATTCCACTTCAAATATTTTGAAAATATCGTAAAATCACGTTACCCAATGCAAGCAATTTTATTTCTCCAATGTAAAATTCAGATTAGTGCCTTTTAAAATATGGGTAACTAGAGTCTTGGATGTAATATTTAGATCCATAATATCCCTATGGGTGTAATCCCTTTTACTCCCTAGGGCATGACAATCAAACTTGGGTAAATCTAGGAGGGTGTACACCCTTGTACTCCTCCTAGCAACCTTTGTTAAAATGAATTTTCAACTAGCAATGAGATGAAATTTTGGAGGAGGGTGTATGCAGTTATACTCATCCTAGGGTTTTAAATAATAATAACATGGAACAAGAAGAAAACACCAATAAATGCAGAAATTTCCTTACCAATTCCACAAGATGCAAGATCAAACCCTAATTTACCAAGGAAATTCCACCACAAACCAATAGAGTAAGCCTCCAATAGGTGCACACTACCTTATCTCCACAATATACCAAGAGAGATCACCAAAAGACATTTTCACAAGAGAGAGATATCCAAGTTTCCCAAAAAGGGCGCAAATTTCAACCAAGTATCTTCTCCAAGATGGGAGAGCTATAATAAAAATGAAATAGAAATGATCCTTATTTATACAAAAATCCTAACAAGTGTTTGTCCACTTAACTGAGGTTAAACCACAAAATAAGGGAGACATTTCTCTTTATTTTTCCCTTTTACAACATTAAATTCAATTTGCACATGATAAAAACCCTAAAAAGGCATGACGTCACCCCTTCTAGGGCAACGTTTGGCACTTTGAGCAAGTCGTTTGAGCTTGGAGATGAAACATTGGGACTCCAAATGCCTCCTCTTTCTGCGCTAAGGTATCCTCTATCGAGCCAAGGCTTCTCTCCATCAAAAAGGTGCCAAGTTTCAAGCCAACACCACCATAACCCAAACCCTATCCCCATCAAAACATCAAGCCCCAAGATGTATCACTCTAGCCTCCAAAGGAAAGTCGTTGGGGTGATGAAGGGATAGGATAGGTCATCCAAGGTTTCTCTCAAGCCTCCAAATTCTACCATCATCATCCAATGTGTGGGACATGCTATCCAACCTATGGGATTCATGCCCCAAGGAAGCCCAAGCTAGGCTTGTTCCTCTAAAACTGTCTTCCAAGCAAGGTCTTGCAAAAACAATGAATACTCCCTCCAAGGATTTCAAGTCAAACGTATCATGATAAGTAAATCAAATCAATAAAAGAGTCACCTAAACATGTGCATCAAAAACCACCTCATCAAATTAAACAAGTGCTCAAAGACCCTATGCAACTTGCCAAGTTTAGGTATGGGAGGGTTGACAAA
>SNQJ01S0070318.1:131703-144709 GCA_010110895.2 Picea sitchensis | reverse complement strand
CAGCAGTGGGGCCTTGATATCATAGGTCCAATCAACCCCCCGTCCTCGCAACATCACAAGTTTATTGTGACAACCATAGATTACTTTACCCGATGGTCTGAAGCTGCTGCGTTAAGAACTGTCAACACCAATCAGGTAATTGCCTTTCTAAATTCGAATGTTATCACTCGTTTCAGTATCCCTAACTGTTTAGTATTCGATAATGCTTCTTACTTTTCCTCTCTTGAGATGAGTGAGTTCTCTTTGGAAAAGGGAATTAAGCTGAAGTATTCTGCTAGCTATTACCCCCAGGGCAATTGATTGGCAGAATCAACAAACAAGAACTTGATTAAAATCATCAAGAGAACGGTGGTTGAAAATCACAAGAATTGGCACAATGCACTGCTAAAATCGTTGTGGGATAATAGGGTAATGCCAAAAGCTGTTGTAGGTAACTCCCCCTTTTTTCTCATTTATGGCAAAGAAGCAATTCTGCCACCCCACATTCTTCTTCCTTCGCTACAATTTTCGCAGAAAATCCAAGAGGAAGATTGTCCCCCTTTGGAAAACCGAATCAACGCTTTGATGAAGCTAGAAGAGGTAAGAGCCCAAGATAAACGTAAGTTAGATCAACATCAACTATTGGTTAAAAGATAGTTCGATTCTAACTCTGCTTCTAATAGGAATTTTGAAGTAGGTGACCTCATCTTGAAATGGGACAAACCGCATGAGGGAAAGGGAGAACACACTAAATTTCAAAATTTATGGCTTGGACCATTTTTAATTGCTGAAAAGTTGGGTCCCAGTTCTTTTCGACTGCAGAATCTTGAGGGTTAGCTTGACACCTATTCGATGAATGGCCAAGCCCTAAAAAGATACTTTGCTTGATGACAACCCTTGTATATTATGTACATATTTTGCTTTTGTTTGTTTTTTCGTTTGCTTTTTGTTTTTGATTTTTCTTTTATTTTATCAGCTTGTGTTTTTGGAAAATACACACACCTGTATATTGAGCTATTCAGACAAAGACAATAGAAATTTCCTTCACTAAAATAACTACTAAGAAAATTTGTATAAACATCAATGGTATATTTTTGAAATCTGTTGTTTGAAAGAAGTTGACTGATTTCAATCTCTGAGCAAAGCTTGTCATGATCATCTATTATCCTTTTACGCTATCCCTTTTCCTTAAAGGAATGACTCGGAAGATGTCTCCCTGCCTTAGGAAGTTGTTTTTATAAATGAAACATCTCTGGATCTTAATAAAGGACAGTCCTAAAAAATTCTGATGAGGTCTGAATAAAATATGTTAAAAACAAATCATGATTTTTCAGCGTCACCCCGCTCAGCGATATATCTTTGAAAAACAAAATAAATCATAAATAAGAGCTGTGGGAAGTGCTTGTAAACTCGCCGGGATGCTGAACAGGTCTGCTGGCAGTGGGTAAATGCATGCATCACGCCAAGACAACTTCGTCGGGGTACTGAACAGGCCCGCTGGCAGCGAAGCAATGTCGGGTTTATGAAAATTTGCAAATAAGAAACCTCTTTAATGTCCTTTATTCTGATCTAGAACTTCTTGGCAGGATACAGATGTCAGAGTCGATTAAATGGCAACCCTATCGATGCTATAGATGCCTAATGGTAGCATTGGCTCTGTCAACAGTATTGGAGATTTTATCTTTAATATCGTGACTTGCTGGTCTTAAGACTGTTATCAGTTTTCATCTTTTAAAACACTGCTGGAATAGTTGGTAAATGATGATGTTTATACGATTTTCTCGTTGTTATTTTTGAGTTGGAATTATCTTTACTGTCCTAATCTGAATTTGTTTCTTTTGGCAGATATAACTGCTTCTACAAGTGTGTCGCCATTGTTGGTAGCCAATTCACATTTTTCCATTATTTTATAAGTTGCCTACACCAATGCTTTGCAAACATCAATTTTTCGTCGCAATTCTCAAATAAACGACATTTTTATTTCTACGACATTTCTGCATTTACCTTTTGCTTGTTTTCACGACTGTAAGCGTGAAAACTTGATCTTTCGAAGTCGTATTAAAACCATTATTGAATTGTCGTTATACTTCTTGTCGATATATCTATTGCGCTTACATTTTACTTATCATTATACAGTTGGCAAGACCTTTTGATCTGCACTCATTTGACATTCTTTGATTGATCATGTATTCTCGTTCCATGAGTGATTAAGTTTGTGATTCATTGGCAATTGGATTTATATGTTCTTTGATTTGATCTACTTGACCATTGGTTTCATAAAAATATATAGGTGTTATGGTTAAATCCTTGATATATTTCATTTGATATAACGCCTAGTTCAAAACGCATTGGCACATTGGTTAAACTCTTGATATGAATTGTTACAATGCATGTCAAAACATTGGTATTGGTTTCGATTTGTATGTTGGGTGTTTAAAACTATGGCATAACTTTGATTGCGCGCATTGGTTTATACACTTACCATTTATTTCATTGGTCGGGCAAGTGACATGATTTTTAAAACTTTACAATAGTGGGTTGAACAACTATAAGCGTCGACGGTTGTACCTTGGCAATAACTATTATGCATGGTAGGAATAAGCTCCACCACCTTCGCACGATGGCATTAATGCCTATCCCTTATCCATGTTTCACCTCTGTTAGCTCGGGTAACCCTTTGTGCACTCTGCTCCTGTGTATGCTATGATACAAACCCTAGCTCGTTCACCGTGTGCTCAACTCCATGGCACCGGTGGTGTGAATTGAGTCAAACGGTAGCCAAGCCTTGCTATTGTTCGACAATGCACGAAAGGACTTAGAGGATAGCGGTTGGCTCACCTTCGTGCAGAGGTTTGAGGGTTTTAATTTGTTTGTTGCACAGTAGTTCACCCTGATTTTTGATGGTTGTAGAGACAAGGTGGGCGACATTCAGTTGGAAATCAGTGAAGAGTTCATTAGCTCTGCCACCGGGTTAGCAGCCATGGGCTAGCACTGGTTCAAAAATTCTAAGGTGGAAGAGGTGCCATGGCCACTATTGTTCGTCTCATGAAAGGTCACATCCTGTGACAAAGGTATGCCCATTTCTATGCTTAAACCACAATGGCATGACCTTTTGATAGTAGTTAAACAATTCGTGACCTCTGAGGGTTGATATGGACTCATTTTTCTCTACCACCTGCGTTTGTTAATGAATTTTATAGGGTATCCATTGAATATGCCTTTCTATTTCCAGCGTAGCCTGTACAAAATGTCAAAAAGGTTTAAAAGGGAGAAGGCCAATAGTAGCCTGTTCCACCATGGACTAATTAGACTTATCATTGTTCATCACTTAAGCCTCCACGGTGATAGCTGGCGAGCTTTTATCGCCCGAAATGGTTTTGATAATACAAACCCTGTCCAGATTGACAAGCCTGTGGTTAATGAAACCAAGGTCGGGCCACCCGTGCCCTTCCATGTCCTACTGACCTCTCCTAAACCTTCGGTCGACCCTGATATTGACTTACCCGACGTTATAACTGAGAAGGATGAGGCTATAAAAAAGCTTGTGAGCTAAAAGGTTAAAGGTAACCCTACTGTTGATGGCAAAGGAAAAAATAATGCTCGGCTTATCTCGAGAATGGCTAGAAATAAGCCTAAACCTAGTGTTGAGCAAAATCCCATAGTCCTTAGTGAGGATTCAGACTCTGATGTAGAATGCTTCCTAGCTAGTGAATATCCTTACTCACAGGGTCTGTGTTTCGAGCCACCTTATGACTTTGTTTCGAATCTTCCCCCTTGCCTAAGAAACAATCCAAATTACCCAGGGATCGAACTACCTAACGAAACCCTTAGCAATGTAACCAAACCCTCACTTGTATTTTCGAAGCCCGGACAGTCGTCATGTGACCAATGTGATGTATGGTTGGAACGATACTATATAGACGTTCTTGTGCTTCAATCGAAAATTAAATCGCTGGAAAACTAAGTTGTAGTATTGACTAGCTAAAGGGATAAACTTCAAGCAGCTGATAGGAAGCAGAGGACTACTGGTTCCATCGTTTTTTAGAATGTTGAATCGGCTACAGCCATTGTCAACTCCAAAATGTCATGATCAAGCCGTCTACTCAGGTATGAATTTTGATATCATTCTAGTTTTGTGAATGGCCAGGATTAATATAATGATTTGAATTTGGTTTTCAAATANTTTTAGAATGTTGAATCGGCTACAGCCATTGTCAACTCCAAAATGTCATGATCAAGCCGTCTACTCAGGTATGAATTTTGATATCATTCTAGTTTTGTGAATGGCCAGGATTAATATAATGATTTGAATTTGGTTTTCAAATATCTTTGTCTATCATTCGAATTGGATCTATCATAATGTTGTTCATACTGTACATTGTTTTCACTTTGCTAAAAATAAATGAAGTTTCGATTTGGATACACGATTTGCTCATACCCAGTTTAGCCACTGATAGATTTTCATCGGATTTGATTCGTTTGTCTGTTAACTTAACAGAATCGATGGTTTACTTTCAATTGAATTTGTTTGTATAAAATTTGAACAGGAGGTTTTCATGCTAAATTTAGAGCACGATCATATTTTGATTTGGTATGATTTCGTTATAGTCGGATCACATCGACCTTAATTGAGTTTTGATGATTTGATTTTTGAAACGATTTCGTGAGTTTGGTTGTTACGATCTTTTAATATGATGTGTCATGTAATCTTCTAAAACAGGAATACAACTCTGTTCAGCTCTGATTTGGAAAGAACGACTCTATTTTTTATGAAAACGATATTCTCATTTAAGCCTGTGTAAATGATATATACGCCTGAATCGTGGAATGGTTTTGATTCACGACAGCTATGTTAAGCCCCAACTATTCAATTCGCTTGATTGGATTGTTGTGTATCTTCAGTTAGTATGATCGATTTTATGAGTTGTATTCATATCAAAAATAGACTTGATTGCAGCTCTGTTAATTTTAATTTTCAAACGAGTTTGTTAACTCAGACCAACTTATGTTATTTCTGTCAAATTCGTATGAGGAAATTTGGGTAATAGTCATTTCAAAATGAATTCAAGAAATGATTTCGTGAATGATTTTGTCTACCCCAATTTGCAATAACAAACGATCGGACAATTCTTATGAACTGTGTTACCAACTGATTGATCCTGTTATGATTTCATTTGAGTTGATTTACACGCCAGTTTTGAGTTAATCCGCTCGTGGCATGGATCGTTTGTTATGTCATACAGTTATGTCAATTTGAAAATGATCTTGTCTGGATTCGATCGTGTTTCCTGTTGATGAGGCAACATAACAATTGCCTATGATTTGTTTTAATTGTATTGATTTCAATTTGATATGGAACGATTTCATTTTGATGTTATACTGCTCACCCAATTTTCTGGTAACAAACAAAACAGGGTATATGCATCTCTGTAGTCTTTTGATTTTAGTTTTGTTTTGATCTCAAATTAGTATAACAATCTCGATTTGAATGATTCGTTTGTTTTTCAATTAGCTATTAAATACTTGTTAAAAGTTGAATTTAATTCTTTAAAATATTTGAATTGATTTTAATGTTGATTCTGTGTCTAATTTAGACCAGCTACAAAATCGCAAGATTCTGTAGCTAGTCTATAGAATTAGATTTTATTTATTTATTTTTAATCATTTTATTAATAAAATACCCTTCTAACTTGTCCATTTTTTACCCTTTTCAGGTACATCCAAATTGCATTGGACATGCTAAACAGTCTAGGAGATATTTGTGTGTTTTGGTTTTATTTTAGGTTCCTAGTTTAGTCAGACTTGGTATATCTTCCCAGATTTTATGTAAACAGTTTTAATAACTTCCACAGGGATGTTTTACCTTGTGGAAGGTCTTTAAATACTTATTATTTTTTGTAATAAGGAGCATCCTCACTTGTGTGAGAACCAAGCTATGGATTTCTAATACAAATTGAGACGAGAGTTGATGTTATTACTACAACTTTCTCTTTTTAATATATCAATATTTTGTTTCAAGTTTATGCATGTCATTTGCAGTTGATTATAAACTACTTTAGCTATCATAGTCTATTGCAGAATGATGTGATTTAATTACTGTGATCCATATATGATTTCTTTCATTACTTTAAAAATACAACAATTACTTTGTTCAGTTAATGAATGGCAGATTTTTCTTCTTCATCAATTGAATTATTTTGTATAAGTCTTTGCATACAGGTTTGTCTAACTGTGAAGATTTATAAATCATAAGATTGTTGTTATTTTTATGTCTTGTTTGTCCTGTAATCATATTTGAAGAGCATTGTAGCTTTATGTTTACAAGGAGCGTCTGGATAATTCGGTGTGGGTTTCCTCTCTTTGATCAGCTAGGACAATCATCATACACAGGGCAAACCTGGAGCGTTTCTCTAGGTCAGTTTGTTATTTGTTTGTTCGGTTAATTTGTTAGTATAATATTAGTAGTTTAGTTAGATATATGTTTAGTTAGATTTGTAGTTAGAATTAGTATATTAGTTGTTTAGTTTAGTTCGTTCTATTTTATTTATGTTCATAAAATTATAAAATCAACAAAAAATATATCTTTCTGTCTTAGGACAGAATATTAATGCGTTTTTCAGGTTTTATTTAAATCTGTAAATTGTTAATATTGTATATTTTGTGAATAAGATTTATTTCTGTTAGTAGTTAGATAGTTAATCAATTAGAGTTAGTATAGTATTAGTTAGTAGATTGTATATATAGAATAGTTAATTTTGTTTTAGTTTGTTTAATAGTTACTTTTAGTTAGATTAGTTTATTAGTTTGTTTAATAGTTAGTTTTAGTTAGATTAGTTAGTTTAGAGTAGTTTTTTTTTGTTTTTGTTTTCTTAGGAATTAGATCGGCTAACGAAGCCGCTAAACCCATCAGGGTGGTTCATCCCAAACGTCTTGGGTTATTAGACAACCCCAGACCGGGTCCACTCTTCCAGTTGATGGACGGTCGATTTCGCCCGTCAACAGGACTCTCTGTATCCCGGTGTCGAGAGCCTCTGTCTCCTCGACCTCACGGTCTCCAAAATGTCAATTTGCCGAAACAGATTTAACAATAATTAGCCCCCTGAGCCTTGCCTTGGTCCCCGTGGCCACTTACCATATGACCGCAATCCTATTTCGGGACTTACCGATGCGTAGCTCCCAGCCTCCTGTCCTCTGAACTCCTGAAAAACCAACTTCTAAAATACCGAAATATCTGTGCCCCCGGCTTCCTATCTCCCTTCGGGATTTCGGCCTTTCCTTTGCCGAAATTCTCGGTCCTCTACTCCACAAAATCCCCGAAATGTCGAATCTCGGTATCCCGTAATGTTGCTCCTCGGTTCTTCGCCTTTCGCGATTTCGGGTTTTCAAATGCCAAAAATCTTGGCTCTCTTGGTATTCAGAATTCCTATAATGCCGAATTATGAAATCCCGATATGCCTCTCCCCAACCTTCTCCTCCAAGAGTTTCCTTTTCCCGTCTCTTCATGTTTCGCGGTTTCGGGTTTTCCCAAAGAAAGGTTTTCCTCTGCCCCTGCTCTCTCGCACTTATGGTATCTGAAATGCCGAAGTGATGATGTGGCCCTTTTTACTCCTGGCTGAGATCAACGACTATTATCCACTCCTCAAATCAATGGCCCTGATTTTTTCGATGTTTTCCTCCGCAAGAGCCCAGATCTCTCGTCCTCAGGATTTTCGATATCTCGATATCTGGTATGCCAAAATGCTCCTGGAAATACTCCTCTGAATGTGTTCGATACTTCATGTTTTGGAATTTCGTGAATCCCATAGCATCAAACTTTCGCTGACCTCTGGTACTCCCGGTAGCCGAAATACCGAAGTACCCAAATCCTGAATATTGGGTTCTCCTCCTTTGAACAGATCAACAACTCTAAGCCCCTCTTGATCCAATGGCTCAGATCCTTTCGAGATTCTATGGGTCAAGAGTTTCAAACTCTTACCTCTCGCATTCCCGATAGCCGAAATACCGAAATTCCTTCCTTTTAGGATTTTCCTGATGCCTGGGTCACTACCATGTGTCCTCTCCCTTCTGTCAGAGTTTTGGGGTTTTGTGTTTCAGAATTTCACGACCCCTGTGACACAAATCCTCTTGTCTCTTGAATCCCCAGTATCCAAAATACCGATGGACTCCCCGATCTCTGCCACGTGTCCTCCACAGATGGATGGTCCAGATCATATTCTGGACTTCGTCGTTGGCGAACTCGAAAGACTCCCTTCTATGATTCCCTGTGTCTGAATCCACGAAATGGGTGATCTTATGACATGCGTCCTCCGCAGATGGAAGGCTCAGATTCTACTCGTTGTTTCAGGAATTTCAATGTGGAGTGCCCGATCTCTCGTCATAAGGACCTTCAAAATCCTGAACTCTGAAATCCTGATATGTTCACTCTTTCAGGACTTTTCGTATTCTTTTTTCTATGCGTGAAGATTTAAACCTCGTGCATCTCTCGATAGATCTATTGGCTATCTTGAGCAAGATCTGACGTCTCAGACCTACTCTTTCACTACGCCTTTCCTACGCTGCCTAGACATGAACCCACGGTCTAGATTCTCTCGACTGATCTGATGGTAGCCGTGCTCCCTCCTGAGCATGTTCTTTCATCTCAAACTTGGAAGAATTCTCCAAGTGTCCAAAGGCATTAACCTTTTCTCCTTTTCCTCTACGAGCTCTACAATCTTAAGTCCCACCGTGTTCTTGACGACACTATCCCTCCTGATCTTTCTCCTTTCGAATCCTTAAGGGATTCTCTGATTTCTGTGCTCCTGCAGAGTCTCTGCACACTAACTCGGTGCTATCTCTTCTGAGCTTTTCTACTTCCTAGACCTCTAAGGAATTTATCCTTTCCTTCTCTTTTAGATGGAGAATTTGATGCCCTCTTGGCTATCCTTTCTCAAGCAACCTCTTGTTGAGTCTTCAGGGTGTTCAGTAACCCTGTGAAGATCCCTCTCCTTGGACTCTTCCTCAAGTCCAGAACTCAAAGAGTTCTCTCTCTATGTGCTCTGGCACCTACTCAATGCCCTCCTGGGAGAGTTCTTACAAAATCCCGCAGTGATTCTGTCTTGTTATGAACTCACAATAGAGTTCCTCCTCAATGCAAACTGTGCATATGCTCAATGCCCTCTTGGCAGAGCTCTATAGAACTCCTCAAAGATTCTATCTTCTTACTGTGTCTTCTCTACATAGTCTTGCCTCCAAGGTGTTCAACAACCTCGAGGTCTTCTCCTTGAGCTAATGACTCTAGATGGTATGCCCTCCTTAGCACGTCTTTGTACAAATTCTGTAGAATTGGAAGTGCTCTCTAAGCACTGGCTATCAGAACCCACAGTGTTCTGTCACACCCTCCTGGTATGAAGCCTCAAAGATCTCCAACCCTAAAATCAAAGAACTATATAGATAGTAGAACCTATCTGTTCCTACAAATGAATTCCTAACATACATATACAACATACATTGAAGACACATAGACATCCATTCAACACATAAGCACACACAGAATCATATAGGAAACTGTCTCTTTGTATTAACATGAAAATGCCTCTTTACAAAGGTGTTCTTGAGCTCAGACTTTGGCGGAGTCTCGGCTCCTCTCTCTGCTCTTCTCACGCATATTTTTTCTATGCTCCCTAAGACTTCCTAAGACTAACTCAAAACAAGACCAAAAAGATCTTTTACATGAGGGGGCTCTTCAAGCTCTTCACTCCAAACTCACCTACCCTATTCAATTTACATTTAACTCTACAATTGAATGGGCTATCTAGTCCAAAATTGGATCTAGATCTCAGCCTTACAAACCATTAAAGGCCTTCTATGATAATTCCTGCGCAAAGGCACGACTTCATGGCTCAACAACCTTACAACATTGATTACATTCAAATTCAAATTTGAAATGAGGGCTATGCCTCTTCTTCTTGAATGCGTGCATTGATTATGTTGAGCTGGCTGGTTGGATGACGTGGAGTGATGCTCCTGCATCAGTATCATATATTCATTTTGTAATTATTGATGTTGTATAATAGTTATTTCATTATTTCATTATAGTTTATGGCATTTCATTTATTCATTGTATATATGTATGCTTATGTTGGATATTGGTGACCACCTTTTTGTAGATGTTGGATTCTCGTATGCTCTCTGTCCCATGTGAGAAGATCAAACACACGTCCCCATGTGGAGTTAGATGTTTACCACCTATTAAACTAGGGTTTCAACTCCATGTACCATGAATATATGCATCAACAGATGCAAACAATTCAAAGACTTTTTGGTTCTACAGGGCATTTGTTTTGCTCCAGCACACAGTTTTGTAAGCAGGATTTCCCCACCCCTACGTGAGTTAATATTGCAATAGATCTGCATGGATCATAGTTAGGTCATTTGCCTTAGGATTTGTTCATTAGTATATTTCCTTTCACTGAGTCTTTTTTATCCTCGGGAGGTTAATTTGGCCTAACCAACCTTATTAATTTCCCTTGAGTTTTTCACTCTCACTAGCAATAGATCCTCCAAAGTGGTGAAAGGCATTCTAATGAATTCATTATTGGGTAGATATTTTTTAGGAACGATGTAAATGACCATGTAAGACAACAAAAAAGAAATTGTGATTTTTAGTCGAGTCTAGATAGGTTTGTTTTAATTGATTAATTTTTCCTAAGGTTGAGAATTAAATTAATTAATTCTGATGAAATAATGTAAAATCTAGGTACCTGGGATTTTGGTAGGGGTATTTGTACTCAAAATAAATGGGTTGAAACCCCATACACCCTTGGACCAATTTTCATATCAGTTGGACAAGTTTTGTTAGGGTTTTTTCCACATAGGAGTCTTAGTCAGATAAAAGCAATTTTAATTGCTAAACCCAAGACATGGGAAAATGTCAATTTTGGAATAAATTATCAAATAAGGTAAATTAAAGGTGGAAATTGATGAGAGACACCCCACATAACCTTTCCCTACCATTTCCTGACCTTTATCTACTTTATAACTCACTCTTTAATTTTTCCTACCTTGGGATTTGTGCCCCAATTGAGAAATGTGTCCCCACTCCTTGGGAAAGTTAGTAACTTTTCCTAAAAATATTCATGGGACCCTCCTTGATGAGGTGATCCATTCCAATGCTTCCACATCACCATAAGAGTGTGTATAACACACTCCCCAAAACTCCCTCAATGCATGCGCTTTCCTTCCACAACCTCACGCCCTCATCTTGGAAACTTGTGCCCTCACCTTTGGAGAAAGATGGAAACATCTTCTTTAAAGTGGAAGTTTGATTTTATGGAAATTCATGCACCTCTCCCTCAACCAATGCACATTTATTAACATTCCATCTCACCCATCCACTCATCCTACCTTCTATTCTCCACTTAACCTAAAAGCTATACACCTTCTTTAGCTTGAGTTCTCTTCCCTTGGATGTTTGACACATGTGTAAAGATCCAAGAGGTGTCTCTTGGTCCCTCAAGGCTATTTAAGAGACCTCTCACTCCCTCATTCCTTACCATTATTCACAGTATATTTATGCTACTATTTTCTTACCATCCCACTCTCTCTCTCTCTCATTATTGTTGGCATTGCTTCACTAGTTTTGTTCTTGAAGAGATTGGAGCAACTTTGTTGCTACAACCTCTTCCCTTTGGAAATAAAAAGAAATTTGGAGGAATTGTGGAATGCGGGACCTATTCTTCGTGTTCTTATCTATTGTGAGGTAATATCATTCTTTGAATCTTTTGTGAATTAATCAATAGTTTCTTAAGTAAATTAGTGTACTAGGCTAGGTGAGGCAATAGTGTAGTTTCCCATCTATATGTTTTGTATATGCTAATAATATAAACTGTGTTGTATTATTTGTGCATGCAAGATATTAGCTGTTGTTTTATCTCACATTTGGTTTAAGGTTTGCAGTTTTCCTCAAGAACATTTTGGGATAGATTCAAGCAGGAATATTCCCTCACTGTTCATAAAAACTTCAGAAGCTTTCTTTCTTTCCAGCTCATTTTCTGTCATCTATTCATTTCAGATTTTAGTGGATAACTTGCTTAGATAGTTCAATAATCAATATAATTTTCTGGTTTTACTTATGGGTAATTTATGTTGAAAGACAAGAATTTTCTTAACTTTGTTTCAGTGTGTTGCAACACAAATCAGCAAGCAATAGGTTGCTTATTTTTGCAGATTCTCGCCAGGTCAAGGGTGCATGGTGCCCAATTTCAAGAACAACACACCTCAACTATCTCCTTTCAAAAGTGGTAACTCTAAACTCTTCTTTTCTTCCTTCTAAATCATTGTAAGCAATCCCAAAGGAGTGTACCCAAGTGGCATGCATTTCTTTCTTTTCAGTTTTTGCTTTCGAAGTTCTAGATTAGTTTCCTTTCTGTCTTTACTTCGTAGTTAGCTAGTTAGTTATAATATCTACATGCATGCTTAAACTTAAAATTATCTATAGTAGATCACACACATCTAATTTCTATCTTAAAGCTCGTGGAGACTTAGATTTAATATTCATTTTTCAGTTTCATGCAAGTTATAGTTTCTTTAATCTTTATCTTACACATGTGCATGCAAACTTGGGTTTCTTAAAGTTCTAAAAATAATCGTCATTTACATTCTGCAAGATATTTCTTTGGTTTCACATGCAATAATCTCATTAAGAATTAAACTTCCAATCTTGTCATATAAAGGCTTCAGCCTTCACAATATTCAAGTTTTCAGTTTCGACATTCTTGAGCAAGCTACAAGCACTCAAACACACTGCAATACTTAACTCATAGGTTTAATAATCAATTTATTAGATTTAATAGGACACCATTACCAACCATCTTCGCCATTTAAAACAGGGTCGGAGGAAGGCAATGGAAGGTGCTAGGTCGGGGACGGTCTCACAGTGCGCGACGTCCTTTTCGAGAGTACTCTGATCTTAGGACTGACCTGTGAAGCTAGGGTGGGCCTCGTTGCCTAACTTCTTGAGCATCCAACAACCACTTAGTAATTGGGGGGG
>SNQJ01S0070318.1:96133-129753 GCA_010110895.2 Picea sitchensis | reverse complement strand
AATGAATAAATGTTGAATGCTAATTGATGAGTTTTTGTGCAAGAGGGCAGTTTTGGGAAAAAGAGCCCCACACTCATTCACCCCCCCTCTAAGTGTGGTAGGTGTGTCCAACACCGTGTGCATGCTCTCCAAGTGTGCTTAGAGAAACCTCCTAGATCAAAAAACAGTAAAGACTCTGATATTCTGATGTAATTTTGTTCATCTAAGTAATAGAAACTATTCATGTGTTGATTTATATTCTAGAATATAAGGTCCTTCAAGCGATATCGGAGCCTGGTCTACTTATTTGGATCACATTTTTGTAAGTCATGCAAAGTTTATAATGTATATATTCTGAGCTCTATTTCATGATATCATTCTGGTTATATCTTATGTTTTCAGATATGTTTCGGCATTATATTGTGTTGGATTATCTACAATGCAGAAGTGGTCAATTTTAGAGAAACAATCTAGGTGTGATGTCATAAGTATATTTTATTTTGTAGGCCTGTGCGTAAACTCATTCTTTCCCAGTTAGTTTAATCCTCTCCATGAGTCACTCATATTGACTCTTATGGATTTCTCAATGGATGTTGTGACATTATCTAAAATAGATATGTATCTGGATCGCTCGGTATCAATTTGACTCCAAGACACTCTATTTATAGAGAGTCCTATTCTTTGGCCTCCATTATTACTTTGCATGAAAATGATCCTCTCCCTCAATGGGAAATTTCAGTAATCAACCCTCAAGATGCTTATAAGTTGCGTTGGTCTAAATTGTTTGTTATCACCCAAATCCACACTTGTTCTAAAAATACAGTTTTTACCAATACCGACCAACCCATCCATCAAGAGCTACTTACCCCTGAGAAAACAGATTGGAAAAAAGATCAAGGTTATACATTTGCATATTTGGGTGTAGTTTGCATTGGATTAAATTCTCTAGTTTGACCTCAGTTGAACATTAATAGCATTTGTTGTTTAATTTATATACGAAAAACAAGTTTTGCAGATTCCTTAATATGATTTTCTCTCGGTCCATTGCATGATGTTTTGTGTTGGGGAACCATATACCCTCGGTATTATGTATCTTTAGAATAACCTCACATTTATCGGATTCTCAAGACATATATCCAGCCATGTGGTTTAGACATGGATGTAGGTAGCAGAGTCCTACAAATGAAGTCCATTGTGGTTGTCAGATTCTCCACATGCATTATGCCCATTTGAGATCTCATATTAAATATTGACCTCCCACAGCAAAGCATGGTGGAAATATCTCGACACACTCAGTCAATTATTTACAACTGAACTCATATGAACTATCCAGATAGTTGAGAGTGAAAATATGGAGAGTTAATAAATAGAGAAGTAAATTCTAGTTCATATGCTTTACATAAGAGGCCTGTAATGTTTGATGCTAACACTCATGAGAAAATCATATCATTTAAATATAGGGGTTACAAATAGAGATTTCCCTAACTCAAGAACCAATTTCAAGCCACGATAGGAAGCAATACCTTCAACATCTCAAACTATAACACAAGTAGAAACACAAGAACAACATGAAGGTCAACACGAAAAATGCTCCGTGTGCAACTAGATCCTTTATAGGATCAAAACTAGGAAGCAAGGAAGCAGAATGACCTATTCAGGACGTTTCTATTCATAAAGAAAAATGCAGGAGCGATTAGAATGGACATATGAGAATTAAGTTATACTGAAGGAAGGAATTTTCCATATTCCCCCATCAAGAAATTTTTTGAGAATGGAGACATCAAGGGGGAATATCTTCCCTTCAGATATGCAAAAAATTTAAAACAAACAACAGATGAGGTCAAGATGCTAAACTATTATAATCTGAAATATTATTTGATAGCTACAAATTTAGATGATATCCATAGATATCTACTAAAAATTAAGCAAGTGGTAGAACTCGATAAAGAACAAGTACAAAATATTACTGACAAATTTGACTTGTTAAGTCATTTATTGATAGACATGTTAGTATTAAAAGCTACTTTGGATAAAATTGACAAGAGGTTTGAAATTATGAATCCCATGTTTGATATCGTCAAAAAGCTTAAGCTCCCTAAGCAGAATTCGAGTGATTTTGATGTACTCCCAAATCCCACTGAAACAAGGGTGAAAGAAGGACAGACTTCAAATTATAAACACCACAAAAGACATAGTTTTGGGTTAGTCAATGCAGATCCCAGACCTAAATGGGATTTTGGAGAAAATGAAAGTCGAATAGAAGAAATCCAAAACATTGTAAAGAAGGAAAGTAATGTTAAACCCGTATTAAATGAAACACTAAAGAAGAAGTGTTTCTAAGTCATGAGAATCAAGAATGAACTATATGACACCCAGATGGTTCCACTACAAGGATATCCTTCTACATCAATGAATAATGAAAATAAAACAATTAGCTCCATGCTAGAATAGTACATTCTAAATCTAGACTACCAAATTTGAGATGAGGTAGTAGATGCTATCCTAATGTTGATAAATTGGGAAATAGTCCATCAAACAAATGACACAACCCTTACAGGAAAAGAGATTTCCTATTGAATTATAAATGGATTCAATGGATTCAATTGTCTAGTAGGAGACTAGTGGAACTGGGTGTCAAAGACAAGCAAAAAAAAAATCCTTGGTTTTCAAAACCCAGTTAAGAGCTTACTGGATGCCTTATAGAAAGAGTTCTATGTCCCTAATGCAACAAAAGACTATGATCATCTAGCCTCACTCTTCATGAGTAATCAACTATGTGATCTAAAATATCACATGCAATACTTTTGTGATATGTAGATGCTTCTCATTAAAAGTGGGAAGACAGATGACGCATCATACATCAAACTACATCAATAGCTTCCTAGGAGAACTTCCATGCACATTAAAACAATACCCAAAATACAAAGGACTCACTATAGCAGGTATGTTTATTGCTCAAGTCATCCAACATATTTTGCAATGTATACAGGAGCATTGCTTAGAAAAAATAGTTATTAAGTATTTTAAAAGACATGATAAAATGTACATTGAAATCCTATGTAGAAAAAATATAGCCATGCCTAAGAATGGATGTGGTGAATACAATAGAGAATATTTGGAGTCTTCTAATTGTTCAAATTCCAAATAGCCCCATAGGAAAAAAACATACCATAAGCCACATTTTGTAAAGAAAATAAATCCCTCTTCCAAAAAGTTTGCAAAGGTTCCATACTTGAAAAGGCATTCCTCTCCAAGGAATTCATCCACTTTTTTTATTTGCAAATATCCATGACATTGGGATAATAAATGACCAAAAAAAAGGAGGACACCCCAGCTTGCAAATCTATTTACTGAATATCTTGACCCAACATGGTGGGATTTTTGTGAATATGAATTGAGACATCCATTAGATGGCCAAGTCTGTTTCCTACAAGCATATTTTGATTCTCCTGAAGAAGATTCAACCTGTACAGATATTTACAATCCTTCTGAGTCTGATACTGAATAAAAAAATTATCCTTACTATTATCCTTATTCCTTCTAGATTCTTACAAGAGCTAAGCCATCCCATGCTCAAGGCTTGCAGAAATTCTTGTATCCCAAATTGCTAAAAGGAAATTCTTACGACAAGAAAGAGATGAGCTCCTAGCTCTAGACAACAATCTCATCACAATAAGAAGTAAAAAATATTCTACATTAATAAATTCCTCACCTAAATATTACAATCAACTTTCACTTTATGCTTCTCATCCCAACAAACATCATTATAGGAAAGAATTAAGAAGAGATAATATTTCCATGTTAAGCTTGCAGCTACAAGAAAAAAGGAAACAATTGAAGAAACTAACTCAAGAAGTGTAGGAACTAAAATGTCTCCTGACAAGAACACAATATGAGTTAGATCAATTCTCTGATGAATATAGGAGTGGACAACTAGAATAAGCAGTAGATCATGTATTGATAGAATATAGGAAGAATAAAGGAATAGTTGAAACTCTAGAATAAGAACTAGAGACAAACAACGAAAAAAACTCTCTGGAAACTCGACCAAAAGAAGATATAAGAATGTTTATGGCCAATAGTCCAAAATACTACACTAAGGTAATGTTTTGTCGACCCGAATCTCATGATTATTAAGGTGGTTGAGAAATTTATTTAGAATTTTCTTCAAAATGTTCCATAATAAGTTTTCCACTATAGAATATAGAGGAGACCCCATTGTTACATCATTTTCCTCTACTTCCATAGTGAACTCAATGTTCTTCGATTTATTTTTAAGGTGTTAGAGAAATTTATGTAGACTACTCTTCAAAATGTTCCATAAATAAATTCACCACTATATGAGACAGAGAAGACTCCATTTCTACACCATTTTCCTCTATTGTCATAGTGAATTTAATGAGATCTGATTGATTATTAAGGTGCTCGATAAATTTATAAAACTAATTGTTTCTTTGTTGGGTTCATAAAACTATTTTTGTTTTTTAGCTAGGACTCTTTATACATTTTTAAGCACTGTTATTTTTGTTGCAAGTTAGTTTATGATCATAATTTTTAGAGAATCATATTTATGTGTAATTCAATTATTCTTTTGGCTATATAAAAGTTGTTTTCATTATATTGGATTTGTTTTGACTTGGAAATCTTAGGATTCATAGCATAATTTGAACATTCATATCTCGTTGGGACACCAATTACCAATGAATTTCAAATTTAGATGCTAGTATCTCTTGGATTAAGTACATAGAATACTATGTAATAAGACAACTACCTAATGAGTTATTTTTGCTTCGAATGGATGGTCATAACATGTGATTCTTGATGATTTCTATGTATAAAACTATAATTGATTTTTTTTCTTTGAATTTTTATTTTAACTTGTATAATACTAACATTTGTAGATATTTCCTTGATTTATCCCTTTAAACAATTCGTCTATTAAGAAATTGTAGATCAGAAAAAGGTTTTACTATCCACTACAATCTTTTAGTTATATTTAGGAATCTAAGTCAATTTTAGTGAATGGACTAATTACATTAGAGGATCAATTCATGCATACAAAGTGGACACAACATTCAAACAATTTCCATTTTAAATTTGTTGAATTGCACCACCCATCCCTTTTTCCAACTAGCCATGGCTGAAGTTGACAAGTTATGTATTTATTTAGAGAGACTTGAAAACGATTTTGTGAAATAGTTGAATCTTACATCAAAATTTTATTCAATAAAATTTTATCCAAATGTTTGTACATTTCAATGATACTACAATAGTTAGAAAGGATCTCTTATGTTTCCAAAGTTTTAATATTTCCATGAGAGATTAGGCTTTGGTATTCCATATTTATTCATTGTTGTGTGTATTTTATTCACAAACCTTTGATTCTAAAATCTTCTAAAGAAAAATTCTTAGAAACGTTTGCCACACAATATTGGTTATTTAAGTTGTAATGTCCCCAACAAGAATGGGAGGAAATATTATGTCTGTTGCCCAAATTATTATTTTTCTTTATTTTATTTTATCAAACACTTTGTTGGAGATACCTTACAAACGTTTGTATATGTCTCATAAATAGGAATATTGTTAAAAACATCACTTGCATCCATTACACAGATAATTGAGAATATAACCATAGAATCTTTATTATGGTATGAGAACCCAACTCACAACAATAAAAACATCACTAATGGTTGTTACAAAAGCTACTAAACCCTCCTAAACAAAACAAATCCACTAGTTGCAAGCAACTACAATATCTAATAATAGAAACAAAAGAAGAAACTTGGTGATGTGGTGCAGACTTCCTGCCCTTAAGACGAGATCCATGCAGGATCTTCTATAAACCTCGACAAGGGTTAGTTAAAATCCTTGCCTAAGCCCGCAAAGGATTTCGGGTCTCACGAGTTGGGCCCTTCAGTTGAAATGACACAACTTTCAGAAATTGCTGATACGCGAAGTGCAAATGAGCTAAGGTTTAACCCCCCTCTCTTCAGTCCCCTTTCCTATAGGACCATAGCCAAGCCTTAACACAAACACCTTTCGTCACTCATGACTTTGTGAGTTGGAGCACCAACCTCTCATGCTCTTCCCTTGCGAATCCCTGAAACGCGATCCGCCAATGAAGGTTGACTCCAACCAAAGCGATGAGCGCACGCCACCTGTCACTTCTGGTTTACACTGCTTATGGGGTGAGTTCTTGCCACCTGTCCACATGGATTTTTTGGCTTTCGCAACTTGAGAGAATAGCCAACAACCATTCCTCTTCTTCTATGGATCCCCGACTCTGAAATCGTACCTTCGGTGAGATCGACGACTGTGTGCCTCCCTCGATCCAATAGTCCTGGCTATATCGGGATTTCCCAAACCGGGAGTTCGCAAATCTCGAGTCTAGCCTTGAACTACTCCACTTCTCGATCCTTGATATGGAGAATTAATATATGAGATCAACGATCCTCGTTGGTTTGGATCTAATAGTCACTACTCCTCCTGATCTTATGGGTGTTGAAAGACTCTCAGTCTTAATCCCTCTGCTGGTCTGTCAGATCCAACGGCCTACGGAACTTAGACACTTCTCCTTGGAGTGATTCCACCGTCTGTTTCAACTTCTCAAGGACTTCTGACCAAAAGACTTGGTGTCCTTCCTCCTGAACTTAACTTCTATGAGACGATTTCGACCTCCGCCTTCCTTTGAACACTTCAGAGGTTCTATCCCTTCTGAGATTTTGCTTACGAGTTCAAGGTTTCCAAAAGGGTCCCTCTATGCACTCCTTGCATAAAATTTTCAAATAACCTCAGGTTATTTGATTCTTTGGCTCTATGCACTCTTTGCGATAGAGAATCCTCCAACTCCCCTATGCGTTTGAAAAAATTGGTTCCCTCCTTCTAGCCTGTGCACACTTTGCACGACTCTGTGATCTTCTAGCACTCATACCCATAACGACACAATTTGAATCTCCTCTGAGATTTCTAAGACGAAACTCAGAGCCTGGTTGACACACTCCTTCCAGACCCTCCATTTCACTCTTTGCAGGAGTTCTCAGAAAGAGAAACAACTGAAACCCATTCTCCCCTTATCCAAAATTCAAGCACTCAACATAGAATTTCTAGAGCATACACACACACATAGCATTGAAAGAAAATGCATACAGAGAATGCAAACAAGCCTGCAACATACCATTTAACAGGTGGTTCCAACAACCATAACAAACACATAGATTGGAATAAAATATTTCTTCTATTAATTCTAGTGCTCCTGTACATGGAAAATAACAACTAATGTGCATAAAATTCTTTGTTCTCTTATATTCTTCTTTGCAGCTCTACATCTTATGAATTCTGAATTATGTTACTATGATACCAGGGTTGAGGGTGTCTATCATCCTTTTTCCCTCCTACCTTCTACGCTACTAAAACTGTCTAATCTATTATTTAAATCTACCTACTCCACATTCATTACACATAAATGCCTCTACATTCGACATATGAGAGGAACACTCAAGATCTATTTACAATCTCCAAAACACAAAGGTAAGTACGCTTCCCTAGATATTACATTNTAATGTCCATTCATTAATCTTCAAAACATTTCAAAATTTCCATTGGTGCTTTTCTAGTTGTCTCCTTTGGTTAGGCGTGTGCCTTTGTCTTTATACGATGCTCCTGCATCATCATGATGAAAAAATATCCTCAATTGGTATACTACTATCATTGTCATATCTCGTCGATGTTATCTCAATTTGCTCATGAATACTCACTGCAACAATATGGGCATCCATACCCAACTTAGGTATGAAATCTTAAATTACAGAGGGCCTCGCGGGATGAGGCTAGGAAAATCACAGGGGGCTCATGGGACACCCTATGTGCAACCCATGGGGATGAATCCTTTCACGGTTTTTATGAAACCCTATTGTTCCCTACAAAATTCTATGATCAGCCTCCTCCGCAAAATGTCACAAATTCCCTATGTGAGATGATAAACCTTCAAATATTACTTCAAGATGAAGCCAAACTCCATAATGAAATCAAATGAGAACCTCAAATGGATCCTCCTCCTTTCTTAAGCTCCAATTGAAATCCTCGATGGATTCCCCTCTTGTCTAGCTAGGGTGGATATTGCACCATCGAAACCAAACCAATAGTGGAAGGTTTTTACTAAACCCTAATGAAACAATGGCTCCAAGAGAAGTCCAAAATGAGAGATCAAATCATAATCCAAAGTGAAACTCTACCCCTCCTTTTATACTTTCTCCGTGCCTTCTATAACTTTACCCTTTTGGACCAAATCAAATGTAACTTCTAGAATTTTCTCTTTTTTGACTAAATCAAATATAACCCTTATTTTCCCACCAATTTTAACTTTAATATTAAAATTCACTTTAATAATAGTTAAGTAAATTATTAATATAAAGTAAATTTAATTCCCTAATGTCAATTTAAAAACATAGCATGCCCTAACTAAGTGACATTAAATGCCCTGCCCTATTTACTCATTTTTTCCTGACAAGCCACGAAAGTCCCTTCTACTACAAAACAAGGGAACCCAAAAATGGAGACATGAAAAGTCCTCCCTTCCCAAATATTGCTTGTCCTCAAGATATTCCAACATGACTTGATGCTCCATCGACTGATCTAGACTAGCGCTGAAAATGATGCAGGATTCCAAACCACCCTGTAATATGTGAAGCATCATCCACTCAAGGTGTGGTCCAGTAATTTACTGACATAAGAGGCATCCTGAAACCCACCAACAAGCAAGGCCCCTTGGTGCTACAATAACTTGATAAACCCATCAATTCAATTCTCTTATAGGGAACCAATATCATGAGAGAAAAAACTAGCTCGCACATATATGTCAATTGTTGCATTATCTCATACTGAAACCCCAACGTCCCAAGTTATCCTTAGAACGAAACTTCCATGTTGATTGTGTGCTACTATGATCATATTCATATGAAAATCATGCTTAATATGAATCCCCCTCTCCTGTAAATCCATGATGAAATACTTGTAAGGTATGAATCTACTATCATGAATAGTAGTTGGCATAGGAATCCATGTGAAGTCACGGCCTGTAAATCCATTGTCACACTCGAACCTGAATATCAAAAAAGGAAGTTTATCCCAATCACTTACAATGACTCTAGGATACTCATGGACTCTAGATATCCCTCCACTAGATAACTCTATGATCTGTATTTCCCCATACTCAAAAGATACCATTGGAAAGTGCGTGAAATGGTCAATCATTGAAGAAATACTATCAGTCCACTCTATCCTCGGTAATCTGTGGTGGAATTTTTCCACATGCTCTCCCACTCCCACCCATAAATGGCCAAAGACTTCATCCATCCTATAGAATGAGTATGTCACGACCTACTTTGATGACAAGTCATACACTCCCCTACATCATCCATGAGACCTCTCCATGCAAACCTATCTCGGATCTACACATACGACGTGAAGAGCTCTCCACTCCTAGTACTAATATGCAAGGTGTTGATACAAGAAACCATCTTCCTCTTCCTTTTTATTAGACAAATCGGCAAGTGCGGACACAAACTGATCTCCCTAGTTTCACTTGAAACTAGAACAAAACAAGACAAAATATAGAACTTTCCCTAAGTTTTAATTATCAAGCATACTGACTAACAAGAGATAAATGACATACCTTTTAAATGTTGTTTGTCCTTGCTAGTGTTATCCTCACTCCATTCCAAGGCTTATGGGATGATGAACCTGTAAAAATACATAAGCCAATGAATTGAAAGCAACAATGTATACTCAACAAAACTTATGTATGTGATCAAGGAGTCATACAATAAAATAAGAACAATTTTATGGGAAACAAATATACCATTGTATTAGAAATATTAAAAGGAGAATATGATTGATGCCTTGATGTTGTAAGATCCCTTCCAACAGTTCATTTATTCCTTGTAACATCTTTCTCTTGTATGCACCGAGAGAACTTATTCTTTGAAGAAACTTGTGTGCAAGTGATCTAGGTTATTATACTATTGGTCGTTTTGATTATGATTATGAGATATTATGGATTTGATGATATGCTATTTTTTTGCATTTACATAGACAGGTGTTATTGACTAGGTTCCCCTGAGTGTGTAGGAATTTGTTCATTGAGGATGCAGAGGCATCGATGAAACCCCTTGGACTCTAAATTGAGTCAGACCGTGGACTATTGGGTTTGAATGTTGTTGATGTGACATATGCACATATGATTAGATATTACAATGATTGATTATTATTGTTGACATGATTCGTTGATGGATGCAGGTTGATGATATCTTGTCGACCAGACTCACATTTGGAGTAGAGGGGTCATGCACGACAACCAAAGACTTTGAGGGAGAGGTGTGGTGGCAGCCCTACCACATCCTACTAGCACTCCCGTCATGGCTCAAACTAAAGGTTAACAATTACCTAGATCGCGAAGACCCACGATGTCGTTAGCGAAGACTGTGACAGTCACTCACGATGATTTTAAGGGGTGCACAATAATGTAGGGGCATTATTCTTTAGAGGCCCTTAGTCTCCCACAATATCACCTGGCGGAGTATTGACTCCAAAGGGTTGACATCTACCAAATTTAGTCAAGAGGCGAGTGGCACCCTTGGAGCACTTGGTGCGTCTTGAAGGGAACATCACGCAAGGAAAACAGAAAGAGGTGAGTGACACCCTTCTAGAATGTAGTGCATCTTGAAGGGCACATCGTACAAGGAAAACAGAAAGAGGCGAGGGGCACCCTTGGAGCACGTAGTACGTCCTGAAGGGAACATCGCAATTTTAACTGGTAAGTGAATAAACCTAGTCGGCCTTAAAATGAATGATATGGTAAGTAAAGTTTAAAAACAATTTTCAATTAAAAATGTCACCCAGCCTAGTGAATTTAAAACCTAGGTCTAAGAAGAACCTCTGAACAAAAATAATTATACATATAACAAAAAAGGGGTAAAGAAATTCAAACTTTATTTATTAAAGTAATATATATATATATATATATATATATATATATATTGATTGGAGGATTAATTTTTAGCTAAAAAGAAAAGAGGGTAAATGGTTGTTTTTATCTACACTTGCTAAATTAATTTTTAATCAAGAGGAAAAAGGGTAAATGGTTGTTTTATACACACTTGCTAAATTGATTTTTAGTTAAAAAGGAAAAAGAGGGAAACTTAAAAGAAATAGGAAACTTAAAGAAAAAGGAAAACTTAAAGAAAAGGGGAAATGTAA
Source organism: Picea sitchensis (assembly GCA_010110895.2). Classification (NCBI taxonomy): domain Eukaryota; kingdom Viridiplantae; phylum Streptophyta; class Pinopsida; order Pinales; family Pinaceae; genus Picea; species Picea sitchensis. The sequence goes on along the minus strand of SNQJ01S0070318.1, from coordinate 118,521 downwards.
AGAAAAAGTTGAATGTCTAACTTAGTAAGGAATCTTGCCTTTGGAACTTTCTATTTATGAACTCAACTAGGAATTAAGTAAGGCATAAGTCATTTAAGAATTGTAAGGGAATATTGGGACACCGAGCTAAAAGCGTTTTTAGGAATTCTTTTAGGTGGGTGAGGGAAATAGGAATATTTAATTAATTAATAAAATTGGTTTTCTGGTGCAACAAGGGGATCGTTAAACATGTGTACGGGAGAGATTTTTCAAAATTAATTTAATGAAAAAGGAAATTAATGAGAATTTGGGAAACTAATTACTTGAAAACTCTATAAAAATGATGGAGGAGGGGAAGTATGGATCTCATATTTTTGTGTAATGTTACACTGTTGAAATTTATCTTGACTAAACTTTCTCTTGTGGGAGTTGGGATGCCCAACTCGGGTAACGAGTGGTAGCTAGACCTTGCAAGGAAATTTGGGTGCTAGAATTCTATGGTATTGTGTGTGTGGCCCCTTTGTGGCTTGGGGGGCTCAGGGGGAAGAAGAGTAACCCTAGAATTGGTTGGGAGGTAAAGGTGAGGTCACATCGGCTAGCAAGCGGGAGCTAGATGGAGCATGCCCGGGACAACGAATTTGGATCTTTCTCATTTTTCTATGGTACACATGTGTATATTTGTATTGAATGATAGTTTAAATATTGTTCCTATGCCTTCAGTAATGTACTTCTATTGTGTTAAAGTTTATGTTTGATCAGCGTAACACTATCCAGAAATTTTATTTTTATCTTTCAGCAAATTGTCTTGATGAACCCAGCGTTTTGATTAGAGAACTTAAAATCATCCCAGCGTTATGCTCATTGTATTTGAATTGATTGACCATGGCGAACCCAAACTCTGATTGAAATTACTTCTCTTTGTTTGTTTTCATTGATTTAATACGAGTAAAAAATGTGTTTTTATCTGTTGTCCCTTATCCCATAAGTTATTAGTCTATGCCTGAGAAGTCAGCCAAGAGCCTAATCGATTGTCTTCACTCTCGTATTTAAGACTGAGATTTAAATTCCCTACTTTATTGTGCATGGATAATAAGTGAAGGATAAATTTTCTCCCAACTATATATCCCTTACTTATCTTTGTATTTTCCTCTTATGATAAATCTCTGCATTTTCTGGATGATTAATTCTTTTGTTTTGTGAATGAGTATCTCTGTGTCTTTGAGTGATTCATTTATGAATGAGTAATCCTTGCATTTTTGTAAATGAGTATCACTACGTCTTTGAGTGGTTCATTTTTTATTGAGTAATCCTTATGTTTTTGTGAATGAGTATCTCTGCGTCTTTGAGTGATTTATTTCTGAATGAGTAATCCTTCCGTCCTTTTGTGAATGAATATATATGCATCTTGGATGACTCAATTCTGAATGAGTAATCTTTGTGTTCTTCTTTTGAATGATTATCACTGCTTTTTATGTGTGACTATGTTTTTATCACTATGTGTGACTGCGTTTTTATCCATATGATGGATAGTATGGTGATGGATTATTGCTTTAAACTTTATATCATATAGTTTGTATAGCGATACACATAGCGATACACACAACAATACACACAATGATATACATAACAATATATTTGGACAACGATTTAATAATACATCATATTTACACAACCTTTTCTTGGCGTTTCACCCCACAATTTTCTTGGCATGTTACACAACACACAGACCATGCTTTTTTGGGCATAATACACAACATTTACACCCTAATTTATGGCATATTAAACAACCATTTTCCCCACGATTTTCTAGGAGATTTACCTAGCTTTGACATCGTGAGTTCACCCATCCCTTACCACTGCAATTTGATTGCATTTGGATTGGCATTGAATAGAGATTGAATGGATTGGCATTCAATAGCATTTGAATGGATTGGCATTAGCATGGATTGAAAACGAATATTTAATAGATGGAGAATTTTTATAGACAACAAATTTTCTATTTCATATTTTATATTTACACAATGACATCATATTAACTCAACAATTTCCCTTAAATTTTATTATTGACAACAATTTTATTAGGAGTGAATTACCATGATTTGTGTTGAGCGTTGATGGTGATTACTATGATTGAGTGATTACTATGATGAGCAATTTTTATAAATGTTAGACAACATTATCATTTTTTATAGACAACAAATTGTTATAGACAACAAAAATCATCTATTAAAGGACAATGTTATCAGGCATCTAATAGACAACGACATCATGTATTTTATAGATGGAAAAATCATGTATTAATGGACACAGATATCATTGTTAGAAATAGATTCAATAATAGACAAACAATTTAATGATAGATAGCGAATTAATGATAGACATCAATTATAATAACAAATAACGAATTTAATAATATTGACGGTGAGTTAATAATAATTGTTTTGTATAGATGGTTGTGTGTGACTGCAGATTTAATAATATTGAATGACATACATCGATCTTGTATAGGTTTGAAAATGATTTTATTTCTGGACAGCTTTTTAACTGACCGATAAGATGATTTGGAAGTTCTTTCGTTAATCCAAAAGAAAACCCCTTGTATTCATCTTCATATATATTAATTTACTTGTTTATGATGGTAGACATTATTTAGCTTAACAAAATGTAAGTATTAATTCCTTATATCACTATGATTAAGATAGATTTTAAATAATATTCTATTATATAGATAATTAAAATAGAAAACCCATGCACATGAATTTTTAGATAATGTTCAATTTAATTATGTTTTACAGTTCTAGACTTCCTTGAAAAAGGATGCCGCATAAGAAAACAAAACTTATTCGGTTGCTTGCGCAATTTAAATATTTAATGAAGTCACCTTGCGTCTTGTTGACTTGTCAATTGGGTGCTTGGGTATAGTCTTTTTGTATCTTGAGAGTTAATTCGGTCTCCTAGCTCGTCGGATTTTCCTTGGGTTATTGGTCTAGATATGTTATGTTGTGCTTTGGTTACTACCATGCCTACCGCTTGTGACAGAAATGATTCCTGATGAGGGGATCATTGCGCGCCCTGATTGATAGAATTGAAGGATAACCTAGCCAGAGTCATGTGCTTCTCAATGTGGGTGTTATGTGCCTTGTAATTTATGTTGGTTCTTGAGGTGTAACTCTGGTTGTGTTGGTTCCTCGCTCATTGTGAAGGTTCAAGTTACCTGTTTCATTTGAGGTTGGTTGTGTCTGGTTGATCTTGATGTTGTCCCATAGATTAGTTGTTTTATTTTTCCATTTGATTATCGCATGTTCGTCCAGTTGCATGATGTGCCATCATGTTGGGTCATTATTTCTTATTGCCTGATTTCCAGGCGTCGTGTTCATCGTTGAGTTATGTTGATTAATTATTGTCCTTGTTGCCTTCCTTCCTTTAAAAAAAAAAACTTTTGTGTTGTATAGCATGTAGTCATAACTACGGGGGTCGTTACATATGGTATTAGAGTGGGTTCAACCTTACAAATGTGGATCACCATGCTTTCCACTGCAGTAAACCCTTGAGTAATAACCTAGCACTAATTAAAAATTTATGTGTCCATGCAATGATATCAATTAGAGGATACCATAGAGGTTCACAATGTGGTTTCGTGGAAGGAGGTGTGATGCCTCCAGAAGAGCCTACACCCTCAGAGTCGAGCCCCCAAGGGGGAGGAACAAGTCCTTGGGTTGGATTTGATCATTGTAAGGGATGATGATGGTCTGACAAGTCCCTTCCAGGGAACGTCAGAGGCCTTGATTCACCATCTGTATTTAGATGATGTCAGAGCACAAAAACCCCCTGAGGGTCCACCGTGCGCTCTAGTCGAGACTAGTAGCATTTACTGTGAACTCGAGAAGGTCAAATTTTCTGATTTCTTTGGTGCCCCGGATGACGTAGCCACTGAGGCATGGTTGGAGAATATGGTGATGTTCTTTTCACTTTGTGACTATACCTCCAACATGAAGGTCTGCATGGTGGTATTTCAACTGAAAGGGAGAACTCTTCTATGGTGGAAGATGCTCGTGCCATAATTGAACATGGACCTCGAAGATGTATCATGGGAAATGCTCAAGGAACAGTTATGAGAGAAGTATCTATTGGAGGAATTCATTGAGTGTCAGCTCAACAAGTTCAACACCTTGTGACAGGTCGGTCGTATGGTGCTCGAGTACGAGGCCCATTTTATGGAGCTTCTTCAGTATGCTTTGCACCTGAATACCGAGAAACTTAAGGTCAACAGGTTCGTGTTTGTCCTTAATTTTAGCATTCGTTCAAAGGTTAGGATTTTGAAGCCTCAAAACTTGCATGATGTCATCCAGAAGGCCCTCATAGAAAAGGAGGATCTTATCAGCGGGGTTCAAATTAGGACTCCAGCAAGACCAGTTTGGCAAGTGTCATTTGGTGCGCAACAGCATCAGACACCAGCTAGACATTCACTAGGATATCATGGTTTCCAGAGAGGATCCACTTTCACTGCACCTCAGCAACTAGCGCCTTAGTAGCGAACTCCATACCGAGGACCATAACACTAGCAACAACAATCGTTTAGGCCTGTTCAGCAGAACAGACCAGGATTCCAGGCCAGCGGGCCATCAACTTCTACTTTAGGTACTAGGATTATTGGACTAAAGAAATGGTTTTGGACATGTGGGGAGCCACATTACCAACACGACTTCCCAATGGAGAGGAATAGAGAATATAGATCAGTCAGACCCACTACTATGGGAGATTTGGGCAAGGCCCATCGGATTCATGCAGTGGTGAATAACTATGAGGAAGAGCACCAGTTGATTGTGCTTGAGACTTCAGGTACCATCATTAACCATATCCTTAGTATTTTTATAGATCCAGGTGCTACAAAGAGTTTCATTTATGGGGCAACGCTAAAAAGACTTAAGATAAAGGAAGTCGAACAGGATGAGTTTACCTTTGTAAAAATGGCTTTGGGAGACAAACAAAAGGTTGGAGGGAAGGTTACGGGCTGTAGCCTTAACCTCGGAGAGTTTGTTAGTAGGGACAACATGTACATCACGAACTTATTATCTTATGATGTCATGATCGGTATGGAGTAGTGGGAATTGCATGAGGCGATACTCAACTGAAAGAAGAAATGGTTGATCTTGGTTGATGATGAGGGACAAAGACACGTGATTGTAGGTTGGAAACAAGGATTTTCCTTGAGGTCCATCTCTTCTTTGCAGCTACGGAAGAGCATGCGAAAGGTATGTAATCTTTATGCGATCCTTGCATTAAATGAGAAAGGCGTAGCAAAAGGTCTAGAACACCTTTCGGTGGTAAGAGAGTTTGTGGATGTCTTCCTTGAGGAGTTACTTGGGATGCCTCCAGAGAGGGAATTGGAATTTACCATAGACCTAAAATCCGGGACCGAACCAAACACAAGAATTCCTTATCAGATGTTGACACTGGAGTTAAAGGAGTTGAAAATGCAAATGAAGGAGTTTTTGGACCTATGACTTATACGTCCAAGTGTGTCACCATGGGGTTCACCTGTTATCTTCATACGGAAGAAGGATGGGTCATGGAGACTATGCATTGATTATCGTCAATTGAACAAGGAAAGGATCAAGAATCAATATCTGTTGCCAAGGATTGATGATCTGTTTGATCAGATTAAAGGCGCAATAGTGTTTTTGAAAATTGACTTGAGATCAGTGTATCACTAGTTACAGATCAAGGAGGAAGACATCCCTAAGACCACCTTTAAGACAAGATTTGGATATTATGAGTTTACTGTTTTACCATTTAGACTGACAAACGCCCCAGGGGTATTTATGAGTTTGATGAACGGGGTGTTCTGTGAATACTTGGACAAGTTCGTCCAAGTATTCATTGATGATATTTTGATTTACTCTCAGACATTGGAGGAGCATAATGAGCACTTGCTCTTGGTGCTACAGTGTCTATGAGAGAACAATTTGTATGGGAAATTGTCTAAATGCTCGTTTTATCAATCAAAGATTCACTACTTAGGGAATTTCATCTTCGACAAAGGTATCGTCGTGGATCTAGTAAAGGTCTAGGCTATTATGGAATGGCTTGTGCCAACGAATGTCCCTGAAGTGCGTATCTTTGAAGATAGCAAATCTGATCATGGAATTGTAGAAGAAGAACAAGAAGTTTGTTTGTACCGAGAAATGCATGGAATCATTTCGGAGGCTCAAGGATTTGTTGACAACAACACTGATACTAAAGGTCCCTAACATGGATGGGGACTTCTTGGTATGTACTAACACATCCAAACAAGGCTTACGTGGAGTCTTGAGGCAAGAGGGTCAAGTGATCGCTTACATATCGACAAAGTTAAGGCATGAGGAGAACTATGCAACGCACAATTTGGATTTGTTAGCCATTTTTTATGCCTTCAGAGTTTCGAGACACTACCTGATTGGACATAAATTTGAACTAAAAATGGACCACTATGTACTATAGGACATATTTACGAAAAATGAATTGAACGTGCGATAACGACGTTAGTCAGAACTACTTAGCGAGTACGATTTCAATATTTCTTACATAAAAGCAGCAATAAACAGAGTGGCCGATGCGTTGAGTCAAAGACCATGCATATTTTTGGTGATACCTCTTCAGACGAATCTATGCAAAAAGATTCTAAATTTACAACGTGACTATGACTGGTACAAAGAGGTCAAGGCCTTTATCGGACAAAACACAATGATGGTACCAAAAATTGAAGGATTTACTATGGACAACGATGGGTTATTGATATTTAAAAGTCAAAATTACGTACTGCCCAATGATGAGTTGAGGATTTTGATCCTAAATGAGGCTCACAGAGCAGTATACATGGCTCACCCATGAGTCATGAAGATGAGGGAATACCTTAAACCCTTATTCTTCTGGAAAGGAATGAAAGAAGACATAGTCAAATATGTGGCCAGTTGTCTAGAATGTCAATAGGTGAAAGATAAACATAGACATCCGGTAGGGTTTACTAAACCACATGATATTCCTGAATCAAAATGGGAGGTCATTTCGATAGATTTAATTGTTGGATTGCCACTGATGACAAGGAGACATGACTCAATTTTTTTGGTAGTCGACAGTCTGACGAAGAGTGATCATTTTATTCATGTGTGTATGACGTATCAGGCACCTGATATAGCTAGAGTTTTCATCATCAATATTGTGAGGTTGCATGGAGTTCCTAAGAGGATTATATCTGATAGAGGATCGGTATTTACAGGATGATTTTGGACTAGTTTCCAAGAGGCCTTGGGGACCCAACTTAAATTTAATACCGCATATCACCCGGAGACAGATAGACAGACTGAACGAACAAGACAAATCTTGGAGGATATGTTGCATATGTACCTGATGGACCAACAAAAGAATTGGGAGGAATTCTTTCCACTGGTAGAATTCACATATAAAAACAGTTATCAAAGCACCATTAAGATGGCACCTTTAGAGTTTCTTTATGGGAGATCATGTCAGATGTCTTGAGTTGGGATTGGTTGGATGATAGGGTCCTAGTGGGACCAGAAGCAATCCAATAAATGGAATACCAAATGAAAACAATATGAAAAAGGATCAAGGAAGTGCAGGATCGCCAGAAGAGTTATGTCGATGTGCATCATGTCAATCATATTTATCAAGTTGGTGATCGAGTCTTATTGTGGGTGAAACCACATAAAAGTTCGATCATTTTTGGAAAGCGTGCTAAAATCTCTCCTAGGTTCATGGGAGCCTTCAATTTTGTGGAAAGAAAGGGGCATGTGGCCTATCAACTAGCTTTTCCTGATTCTTTGAGGCGTATGCATGATTTGTTTTTCACGTATATGTTTTAAGACATTATGTTAGTGATCCTACACATGTTATTGACATGAGTACTTTGTAGGTGTTTGAAGAGGGTGTACTCATGATGGAACCAATCCGCATCCTGGAGAATCACATTTGATAGCTACGACATCAAACAATAGATCAGTTCAAGGTCTAGTGGGACATCTATAGTCCACACTTGGCGACCTAGGAGGACGCATACGATATGCGTCAGCAGATACCATTTTTTTTTTATAGATAGACTTATTTTACTTTGATACACTTTATTTTGGCACTTATATACTGTGAAACTTCGAGACAAAGTTTATAACAAGAGGGGTGTATGTAACATCCCGCTCTTGAGCGCACTGAGTGAACTTATTCTTTGAGGACACTTGTGTTCAAGTGATCTGGGTTATTATACTATTGGTCGTTTTGATTATGATTATGAGATATTATGGATTTGATGATATGTTATTATGTTGCATTTACATAGACATGTTTTATTGACTTGGTTCTCCTTAGTGTGTAGGACTTTGGACACTGAGGATGCAGAGGCATCAATGAAACCCCTTGGACTCCAGATCAAGTCAGGGAGTGGATTGTTGGGTTTGAATGTTGTTGATGTGACATATGTACATATGATTAGATATTACAATGATTTATTATTATTGTTGACATGATTCATTGATGGATGCAGGTTGACGATAGCTTGTCGACCAGACTCACATTTGGAGTAGAGGGGTCATGCAAAAAAACCAAATACTTTGAGGGAGAGGTGTGGTAGCAGCCCTTCCACAGCCTACTAGCACTCTCGTTGTGTCTTGAACTATAGTTTAATGATGTCATGAGGGAAGACTGTGAAAGTCCCTCACGATGATTCTAAGGGGCATGCAATAAGGCAGGGGCCTTATTCCTTAAAGTCCCTTAGACTCCCACAAGATCACCTAGTGGAGTATTGACTCCAGGGGTTTGACGTCTACCATATTCAGTCAAGAGGTGAGTATCACCCTTAGAGTATGTGGTCCCTCTTTAATGGCACATCGCACAAGGAAAACAGAAAGAGGGGAGTAGCACCCTTGGAGGACATAGTGCGTCTTGAAGGGAATTTCGTGCAAGGAAAATAGAAAGAGATGAGTGGCACCCTTGGATAACGTAGTGTGTCCTGAAGGGAATGTCGTGATTTTAACTAGTAAGTGAATAAACCTAGTCGGCCTTAAAATGAATGATATGATATGTAAAGTTTAAAAACAATTTTTCCCTTAAAAATGTCACCCAACCTAGTGAATTTAAAACCTAGGTCTAAGAAAAACCTCTGAAAAAGAGGAAAAAGGGTAAATGGTTGTTTTATATACACTTGATAAATTGATTTTTATTTAAAAAGGAAAAAGAGGGAAACTTAAAAGAAATAGGAAACTTAAAGAGAAAGGGAAACTTAAAGAAAAGGGGAAACATGAAGAAAAAGTTGAATGTCTAACTTAGTAAGGAATCTTGCCTTAGAAACTTTCTATTTATGAACTCAACTAGGAATTAAGTAAGGCATAAGTCATTTAAAAATTGTAATGGAATATTGGGACATTGAGGATAGTTTTTAGGAACTCTTTTAGGTGGGTGAGGGAAATAGGAATATTTAATTAATTAATAAAATTGATTTTTTGGTGTAACTAGGGGATCGGGCGACATGTGTACGGGGGAGGTTTTTCAAAATTGATTTAATGAAAAAGGAAAGTAATGAGAATTTGGGAAACTAATTACTTGAAAAATATATAAAAATGATGGAGGAGGGGGAGTATGGATCTCATATTTTTGCGTAACGTTACACTGCGAAATTTATCTTGACTGAACTTTCTCTTGTGGGAGTTGGGATGCCCAGCTCGGGTAACAAGTGGTAGCTCAACCTTGAGAGGTGAGATCGGTGCTAGAATTCTATAGTATTGTATTTTTGGCCCCTTTGAGGCTCAGGGGGATCAGGGGGAGGAAGAGTGCCCCTAGAATTGGCTGGGAGGTATCGATGAGGTCACATCAATTGGAAAGCGGGAGCTAGACGGAGCGCGAACGGGACAATGACTTCAGAGATTTCGCATTTGGCTATGGTACGCATATGTATATTTGTATTGAATGATAGTTTAAATGTTGTTCATGCGCCTTCAGTAATGTACTTCTATTGTGTTAAAGTTTATGTTTAATCAGCATAACACTATCCAGATATTTCATTTTTATCTTTCAAAAATTTTTCTTGATGAACCCAGCGTTTTGATCAGATAACTTAAAGTCATCCTAGCCTTATGCTCATTGTATTTGAATTGATTTTCCATGGAAAACCCAAACTTTAATTGCATTGACTTCTCTGCGTTTGTTTTTATTGATTTAATACGAAGAAAACTTGTGTTTATATCTTATGTCCCTTATCCCATAAGTTATTAGTTTGTGCTTGAGCAGTCGTCCAGGAGCCTAATAGACTGTTTTCACTCTGGTGTTTAAGACTGAGATTTAAATTCCTTTCTTTCTTGTGCGTGGATAACAAGTGAAGGATAAATTTTCTCCCGACTATCCATCCCTTACTTATCTCTTTGTTTTCCTCTGATGATAAATCTCTACATTTTTTGGATGATTAATCCTTGCGTTTTGTGAATGAGTATCTATGCATCTTTGAGTGATTAATTTCTGAATGAATAATCCTTGTGTTTTTGTGAATGAGTATCTCTGTGTCTTTGAGTGATTCATTTCTGAATGAGTAATCCTTTTGTTTTTTTGAATGATTATCTCTGCGTCTTTGAGTGATTCATTTCTGAATGAGTAATCCTTTTGTCTTTTTGTGAATGAATATCTCTACGTCTTGGATGACTCAATTCTGAATGAGTAATCTTTGCATTCTTCTTTTGGATGATTATCACTTCTTTTTATGTGTGACTCTGTTTTTATGATTATGTGTGACTACGTTTTTATCCATATGATGGACAACGTGGTGATAGCTTATTGCTTTAAACTTATATCATATAGTTTGGATAGTGATACACATAGTGATATACACAAAAATATATTTGGACAATGATTTAATAATAGATCATATTCACATAGCCTTTTCTTGGCATTTCACCCCATGATTTTCTTGGCATGTTAAACAACACTCACACCACGCTTTTCTGGGCATAATACACTACATTTACACCCCGATTTATGGTATATTAAAAATACTTTGTCCCCACGATTTTCTGGGTGATTTACCCAGCTTTGACACCACGAGTTCACCTAGCCCTTACCACTCTGATTTCATTGCATTTGGATTGGCATTGAATAGTGATTGAATGGATTGGAATTAAATAGAATTTTAATAGATTGGCATTTGAATGGATTGGCATTGGCATGGATTGACAATGAATACTTAATAGATAGAGATTTTTTATAAACAACAATTTTTGTCTTTCTTATTTTATATTTACACGACGATATCATATTAACTCAGTGATTTCCACCCTGGATGGGGTGACATATGGAGAAGCCTCACCACTTGGATTAGCATTAATCCATATCTTAAATGTTGTAGGCCGCGCACATCCCCTCAATAGTAAAGATGGTAGCAGGCCATTACAACAACTCTACGGAGGTGGGACTTCTCCCTCGCATGAACACACTAGCACCACCAGCATTCAATATGACAGAGTTAAGAAGGAGCCATGTGATGTTGTCCCACAAAAACGTGAAAGCAAGGAAGCCTGGACAGAGCTGGTTCATTTTAGTCTTGGACCTCCCTGCCGGTTGGGAGCTCTGGTGTAGTCTCATCTGTATCTCGCTGACTCTAGAGCTACCCTCCATTCACCCCTCCTCTACAATGACAAGGGAGCAAGGAAAGCCTCACCGAGATTTGTCCTGGTATAGAGGAGACAAAATTTTGAGCACGCACTCTCGATAGCAACTTCTATACTCCAACAGAAAGCTAGAGTCGACCGCATGGCACTCCATGCCACTATAGCTAAGCCTGCGATAGAGAGGAGCAAGCACACCCCTGCAATTGAGACTAAATTACAAGCTGGAAGCTGTATGAAGGGAGTGTCTGAAGAAGAGTTCCCAATTTTCTACGTCGAAGAAATACCATTCCCGGAGGATATCGCAACCACCCCGGAACCTCAAGCTACTGAGCCTGAAACAAAGGCTGGAAGTAGTCTGAAGGGAGAGCTTGCAGAAGAGTTCCCAATCTGTTATATAGAAGAAATTATGTGCTCAGATGATGGTGTGACCACCCTGGAACCTCAAGAAACAGAAACAAAAAGGGGGAGGCTCTATGAGGACATCCCCACCTGCCATGCGGAGAAGGTAACGAACGATGATGAGGTATCGAACATCACCTGCACAAAACTACTACATCACACAGACATTGCAATCATGAATGTGGACGAGGATAGAGATGAAGTGGGGAATGAAGCCTCAGGCGAGGCAATAACCAGTGATTTGCATGTTCCACTCCTCCGCGTAAAGCATATGGCTCTCATGTTTGAACTCCGAGGCCACATGGCAGAACAAGAGCACAAATCCTTCCTCATGGGACAATGCTTGGACCTGCTCCTTGACGCTTACTCCAACACTCCAGCAAAGCGAAAATGTCCAACGTGTGCACAGTCGTTTGTCATTCCGGCCAAATCTGCATGTCAGGAGGACAAGGGCGACAGGTCACCGGGTATTTGAGTTTTTTTATTTTCTAGTCTATTTTTACATCATGTTGATGTTCAATGTAAAGACAACCTATTTCCATCTGTCCTGGTTTCCTTCGGGCAGGACAGATGGAAAAACAATATTTTAGCCTATCTTCCTAGACATATTTCACACCAAACTATGTTGGTTTTCGGTAAAACAACAACATATTTGGTGGCACAACACGACAATATCTCTATGTATTTTTGTCTTTGTTTCTCTGTCAATTTAATATACAAGGTAATACCCCTTTTTTACTTAAAAAAAAAAAAAAACTTAACGATTTCCCTTAAATTTTATCATTGAAAGAAATTTTATTGTGGGAGAATTACCATGATTTGTGTTGAGCATTGATGATATATTACTATGATTGAGATATTACTATGACAAGAAATTTTTATAAATGTTAGACAACATTATCATTTTTTATAGACAACAATTTTTTATATTTTATAGACAGTAAATTTTTATAGACAACAAAATCATGTATTAAAGGACAATGTTATCACGCATCTTATAGACAGTGACATCATGTATTTTATAGATAGAAAAATCATGTATTAATGGACAATGATATCATTGTTAGACATAGATTCAATAATAGACAACCAATTTAATGATAGACAACGAATTAATGATAGACAACAATTATAATAAGAGACAACGAATTTAATAATATTGACAACGAGTTAATAATAATTGGTGTGTATAGATGGATGTGTGCGACTGGGAATTTAATAATATTGAACGACAAACAATGATATTGTATAGGTTTGACAAGGATTTTATTTCTGAACCGCTTTTTAACTGACTGATAAGATGATGTGGAATTTCTTTTGTTAATCCAAAAGAAAACGCCTTCTATTCATGTTAATATATATTAATTTATGTGTTTATGATGGTAGACATTATTTATCTTAAAAATATGTAAGTGCTAATTCCTTATATCACTACGATTAAGCTAGCTTTTAAATAATATTCTATTATATAGAGAATTAAAATAGAAACCCATGCACATGAATTTTTAGATAATGTTCAATTTAATTTTGTTTTACAGTTGGAGACTTCCTTGAAAAAGGGTGTCTCATAAGAAAGAAATAATTCTTTGGTTGGTTGTGCAATTTAAATATTGAATGAAGTCACCTCACATCTTATTGACTTGTCGATTAGGCGCTTGGGTATAGTCTTATTGTATCTTGACAGTTAATTTGTTCTCCTAGCGCATTGGATTTTCCTTGGGTTATTGGTCTAGATATGTTATGTTGTGCTTTGGTTATTGTCACGCCTACCTCTTGCGACGGAAATGATTCCTGACAAGGGGATCATTGCGCACCCCGATTGATAGAAGCAAAGGATAACCTAGCCATATTCATGTGCTTCCCGATGTGGGCATTATGTGCATCATAATTTATGTTGGTTCTTGAGATGTAACTCTAGTTGTGTTGGTTCCTCGCTTGCCGTGAAGGTTCAAGTTACCTATGTCATTTGAGGTTGGTTGTGCCTGTTTGATATTGATGTTGTCCCATAGCTTAGTCATTTTATTTGTCTATTTGATTATCGTGTGTTCATCTAGTTGCACAATGTTCCAGTTGTTTTTTCTTTCCTAATTTGCGGGTGTCATGATCATCGTTGAGTTGTGTTGATTAATTTTTTTCATTGTTGCCTTCCTTCCTTTAAAAACAAAATTGTTTTTTCGTTGCGTCGCATGTAGTTGTAATGAAAGGGGTCATTACATTCCTACGCATTTCTGCTCCATGGATTATGATACTATAGATTTGAAAGTCACTCACAATATCATATTGGTAATGTGAAACTCAAAGCCAACATAAGCTCAAAAGCTCTAACACCAAGCTAACTCACCAAGCTCCAAAACTCAAGAACTCAAGAACTATAGAACTCAAGAACTAGCCAGTCCAAAAACTAGATGTCCCCATGAGAACTCCCCTCCTTTTATAAGTTGAAAAGGATAGGATGAGGAGGTTAGGATGATCCCACTAGAACATGGATGAAAATTAGAACCAAACTGATCAGAGGCCACCTCACCCTTGAAGCTTCTATTCTAGAAACGTCGAGAAGATTCTCTTTTTCTTCGTTAAAAAAAGATCGTCACACCCTTAATAATGAGTAAACTGCGACAATGTCACAGACCATTGTGATGAAACCTGTGTTGATCCTAAATAATTGCACCCTTAACACTGAGAAAGGTGTGATGAACCCTTTTTATAAGTTTTTTACAAAGGAAAATATAATTTTCATCTTTTTGGGAAAATGTGTCTTCATTCTTATTTAGGGATTCAGTCCATTGATCCTTCTAAATAAAAAGTATAGGTGTACATACTTAATGGTCATAAGGGTGACGAAAATAATGTGTAATAGTAATCCCCCCAAAGTATGAATTCAAAACAAAGTGATAGATGAAATACTTTGTCATGTGTGTAGGAAACAAGGAACACGTCGGTCAGAAACCTTCCAACAAACAAGGAAATACAGTACAATAATATATCATCAATGAGGTAGGAATTCCCATACTCATAATAAAAATGAATCAAATCATAAATGATGACATACAAAGATCCATGTCAAGTAAGACATGTCATGGCCACCAAACATACAATGTGGATCCATGCCATTATGACTCAAATCTTAACATAGCCACCAAAAATACATTGTGGATCTATGTGTTAAAGACTCAAACTTGAACATAGCCATGAGACATACACTATGGATATATGCAACAATATGATCTGAATATACTCCAATGCAACCTGAATCTATCTGAAAATATCAAGGGTCTTCATCTCCACTAATATATAGTACAAATATAACCATGTGAATACATGTGTTGAAGTCGAACATGGTAGAAACCACTTGATTATCGATCATTAGTGAATATCATTAACAAGTGTAAAGGAAATTACCATTAATGTCAATAACTCCCAAGGTACACTAGTACAATCCAATGGGTTTGAATTAATGAGATGAAGTCGAACACTCAGTGGAATCTCCTGATCAGGGGTCAATAATGAAAACCCATTGTCGAAAGAAAGGAAACCTTCTATTGAGGCATGCAATTTCCAAGGTACCAAATAGTTTCTAGGTCTAATTCTTGGATAATGAGTTGAAGTCGACAAGAAAAGACTCGTCAAAGGAGGGCCTTAATGTTTTCCCCATTAAATACATGAAACAGGTAACAAGATTTGAAGTAGATCAGAGTAACAAGTGATTCAGAACTAACTCAGGGATGACTGATGCAATATAAGGCTTAAGGAATGTAGAAAGGTTCTATGTAATAGAAGGATTTTTGGGTTGAACTTCTCTTTGAACATATTAATGACAGGAAAACTGTCTTGGAAACACCGACTCAACAAAATGGATGACAAACCAATTTGTAATGTTATAAAGGAGCATGATAAAGAGACAAGTGGATTTTCCAACCTAGACAGGAAGTGAGTGAAATGTGTCATGTTCAAAGGTGAATTTTCCATAGAATACAGGTTTAGATACATTTCTTTCCCAATTTCCCCCCCACCATTTCTAGCGAGTACCTCTTTATTTTTATACAATCTTGAGGAGGATAACATATTCTTGGATTGTAAGATCATCCTTTGTATGAGTCCCTCGGGCTATATTTAATGAACCCTAGGAAGGAGTGGTTCGATCCCATATGGGCCTTTCGATGTTTTTTTTACGAGTCCAAAGAATGTAAACTCAATGTTTTTCATATTTAGAGAGTCTAAAAAACACTTAAACGAAACTCCAAAATTTCCTTTTTCGTAAAGTAGTCTGATGAGATGGAAAAAGAGATAATCTACTACTCAATAGAAATTTTCTTCAAGTACTTTAATGAGTTTGAAAAGAACAAGATCGCTTGGCAATATTTTCATGTTTAGAGAGTCTGAAAAGAGATTGAAGAGGACTATTGGGGTTTCTTTTTTCGTATAACCTTTACGAGTCCGAAAAAAGTGATAAAATTTTACTCAGTTACATTCTCATGTATTTACGAGCATGATAAAGGAAAAAGACTAAGCTCGGGATTGTTTTCATTTTTTCTCAAGCTTAAAGAAAAACAAAACTATGTATGGGATAGATTTTATTTTTACACAAGCTTAAAATTAAACAAAATTATGCTTGGACCTGGTTTCGTTTTTACACAAACATGAACATGAGGAAACTATGCTTGAGGTAGGTGGTTTCATTTTTACACAATATTGAACCAGAGAAAACTATGCTTGTGACTTCCCAGTGTATTATCCATGGATGATTGGTACTTTTCCCCCAACTTAAGAATCTAGCGACTTAACTTCAACATGAAGTCTAGAGGCTGTAAGCATTTCCCCTCGAGATTTGTTTCATCCAATGGCATAGGTGGATGAAATGAAGCTTCAAATACTATATGTAACGAAGTACTTGACTCAATCAAAGAGGGGGGAAATCTATTTCATTTTTTAACGAGCTTGAGACAGGAACAAGAACTATGCTTGAGAATCCAGGTCCAATCCCCAGACCTTTGTTTCATTTTTTAGCGAGCTTGACATAGGAGAAGAACTATGATCGTAACCTCTGTTTAATTTTTTAACGAGGTTGTCATAGATACACAAAAACTATCCTCGTAGCTGCTTTCATTTTTTAATGAGCTTGAAATCATAAAACCATGTTCAAAGCTCTCTTCTTGATCATGGCTTCCAAGAGGACAATGATCCATAAGGACACCATGTCAAGGGACAAAACATGGTCATAGATTCCAAGAGATATTCACTCAATGGAAGCAAAACACTCAGGAAGGAACACATGTCGAGGGTCGCAACAGGGATAAGGATATCAAGCTCTAAAATCCCTATCGAAGAGACCACCATGTCAACTAGCGAATCTAATTCATAAGAGACTGAGCTTATAGCAAGAGGCTCATATTCATCGGCAGCTAAAGGCATGGGACACAATGCCACATAATTGACTTGTGGCAGGGGTGATAGCACCTACATATAAGAACCATTTAGAGAGTTCATTGAATTGGTAATAAAGTCATAACAAACAAATGAAAGTTGATCAATAGTCACAATTATTCCATCGTGAGGGAAAGATATCACACAAAAAAGAGTGGACACAATATCTTTCATGGAATAGAAATAATATCGCCGAAGGTGTAAATCGAAATCCAAGGGGTCTTGGACTACCATGATATCAATAAAGATAGTTTTCCCTCCCAACGTTATGAGAAACTAAGGGAGGGTCCCTAAAGTTTGATTGGTTCTTCTGTTAAAATCTAACATATTCTGCATAACCAACACAATTTGAGGATAACACAAATATTTCCAAGCAATAGAGGAAAAAATACTAACAGACACACCTTCATCTATCAGTGTATGAGGAACATCTCGACTACAAACATGTATGGTAATATTGAAAGGAATGTGAGAGGGAAGACAAGGTTCAGTTAGTGCACCCAAATCAAAATGGATAACTTCATTACTTGGAGGGGGTGTCGATATTATGGTAGTTGCAGGAGGTATTTACCTCCACGTGTAAACCTGACAAGGATAGAATACTCCAAGAAGCAAGAAGAAACCCTAATGAGTTGGATAATAACACTAGAATAATTGTCGACTCAAGAAGATAACTTATATTAGGTTATTAGCCTCCAAGAGAAGAAGTCGACCATAAACAATAATATATATTGAACAGATAGATACCCAGAATGAGAATTCGGCCCAGGCAGTTAGCCAGAATTAGTATAAATACAGGAGGTCAATTCTCATTCTAGCAGGCAATCTCAAAATTGCAGAGTAGCACTTGTGTGCACTGCAGTTGCCCTGTTTCTACACAAGTTTGGAGGAGATTTGTCATTGCAGCTGCTGCAGCTAGCAGTTAAGCTTGGAATATCTCTTGGCTAGGGTTTGTACTATCTGATCAGCTCTTTTTGGTGCGTTATCCTTGGGGAAAGGTGTGCTACCATTTGTTTGGCTATCTAGCCTAGGGTTTTCTTCCAGAGTGATTCTCTGTCAAGGTTAAGGTTCTCGGAGGGTGGCTTCGGCCTATGATTGGGTGACAATAGAGATATTGTCAATGGTAAAATGAGCACATCCATTATATCTAGTAGGTTATGGGCCCACACCTCCTTCATTTAGTCTAACTGCTGGAAGGAAACATAGCCAGAAGGATATTAAGCTCGTTGAAGAACTACCGCTAGGGTTTCCTAGCAAGAGAATTCGCCAAAGGACTGTCGTTGGGATTACTAGCAGGTGTAGTTGAAGAAACCCTAATCCTTTCGTTGAGACACCTTAAGTGAAGAGATTGAACTAATCTCTAGACATATCAGTGCACCCTAGCCTAGTGCATCTCTTGGTACTCTCAGCAAGCCAAGACGTCAAGTTTGAGTTTGTGGTCAAATCTAGGGTTTGACCAAGTCAAAGCAGCCATGACTTATTCTATGAAGTCTAAGAATAGGTTAGATGGAGCTTCTAACTTCAGAGTGTGGAAGACAAGGATTGACCTCATCCTTACGAAGAATAAAGTGTTGGATATCGTGAATGGAAAGATCGTGAAACCAGAGTTTGAAGAAGGAAAAGAGAAGCAATCGCAGAATGTTGCAACTATGGAGAAGTTCAAAGAAAGTGACATCAATTCCATGAGTATCATAGTGGACTCTATCAAATACCAATTGATACCCTACATATCCCATCTTGAATCATTGAATAAGATGTATGATGCCCTAACAAACCTCTTCTCAGTCAGAAACATTGGACAAGTAATGAGTCTAAAGAATGAGCTCCATGACATGAAGATGAATGATGATGACATCATAACATCATACTTTGTGAGAATATCTCAGTTAAGAGATCAACTACAAGCTATTGAACAAATCCTTTCAAAGAAGGAATTGGTAAACATAGTACTCAATGGTATTCCCAAGACGTGGGATGCATTTTCCACAAGCATGAACGCGAGGAAGGAGTATCCGAAATTTGAAGAACATTGGACTTGTTGTGCTCAAGAATAATCAAGGATCAATGCAAAAGAGAAACCCCAAAATAAGAACGATGATCAAGCCTTCACAACAAGATTTAAGAATTTCAGGAGAAAAAGGAAGTTTGGTTCAAGGAGGAAGCCAAATCAAGAGAAAGACATTTTAGAAGTACAATGCTTCAACTATCAAAAGTATGTCCACTACAAGAATCATTGTCCTGAGCTAAATAAAAGGAAGGAGAAACATGAAGCATCAATTGCTGAAGAAAAGGAACCTACAAAGAAGACTAAGCAGGATGAAAGAGACTTCTTCTTCTAAAAGTAGCAATACTCTTCTTATTTCTTGTACATATCTTGTTTGTATCATCTTTGTACATATCTTGTATATCTATCCCTTGAAATATAATGTATTCCAAGAAGAAATATACCTATGGAAGAACAACAAGATAAGGATTGATATCATTAGATAATACACACGAAAGGATGAAATACACCGAATCAATCATGAAGAGACTCATAAAAAGCAAAGATAGAAAGAAGTTAGAGAAAGAATTATAACATTTTTGTAGAAGACAACAAGATGGAAGTGTGGACTCTGCTAGACAGAGAGAGCCAATTATATATTACAGAAGACAATAAGGATGCAGATGGAAGCATGGACTCTGTTAGACGGAGGGAACCGATTATATGCACTCATACATGAAGAAAGGATTAGGAGGGATCTAATCCTATGATCCATTGAAGATGATGAAGTATATATCCATGGTAGCAACCATGAAAGACATTACGTGTCCAGTTCAACCTCAGAAGAAGTCTTCTTCGAAGAGAAGCCTTAAAGTATCCTTGGTTGTCCATCCACAACCATGATCCTATGATGAAAGAAAGAAATGGAATATTTAGGGAATGGAATCTACTCCATGGACCCAATAGCTAAACACAAGGAAGAACATGAAGATTCCAAGAAAGAAAGAGAAGCCAGAACAACCAGTCATTATATTAAGAATCACAAGATTACCAACCTGATATGAACTCAATAAAAGAAATCAAGTAGAGGAACTGAAAGTCGTGATGAGGAACGGTGTATGAAAGACTTATGAATGAAATCATTGTGAGAGCTAGAACTAGAGGTTCTCCCAGATGGAGGGATAAGACTATGATGATTACTTGTTCCAGTACACCAGACATATCTCTACACGAGTCATTATATCATCCACAACATCCATGAGTTGGAATTCTACATTAGATAAATGCAAAGATTGATCTCCAGAAAAATTGAACAAAAAAAATATAAAGAGAAACCTTAAGACCTTGAGTCATACCAGAAAGATACCCTTGAATATATATGAAAGAAGATAACTTGGTGAAGAACCTCCAATGCACAACAGAAGTGTGGTGAAGATTCTCTATAATAGAGATATTGTATCAAGATGATTACTCAGTAGATCAGATCTCATGATGACAGAAGAAGTGCCACATGGATATGTTCTATTGTTCCAACAGTGATATACTTTATTGATCAGAGCTACATGAAGCCTTCAAAGAAGAACAATACTCCAGAATGAAGCACATTTGAAATCAAGCATTACATTATGTGTGATGAAGTTCATAAATGAGAAAGAGGTTCTCAATTACATATATCCACAGACTAGCAGACATCTTGGTAAAGCTTCTATCCAAGATGAGAGAGTTTGAGTACTCAAGTTGGAGCTCATGGAAATGACTTCCCTATTGAAAAAGGAAGAGATGACTCCTAGGTTGGGAGGGAGTGACTGATATGTTGATTTATGGACAATCATTTTTCAGTTTGAAAAATGGTCCAGGATGAGCATTTTCCTTTCCATTTCAGAAAGTGGATTGAGATTTCTAACGAATAGTGATTTCCCATTGTGGTTAACATGGGAATTGGTCCAGATTGTTGATGTATCATAGACAATGACTTCCCATTGTGGTTAACATGGGGAGTGGTCTAGGGCAGTCTCTCTTCTTGAGGGTTACTCAAGAAGACTGGCATGCCTCACCGGAAAATGATTTCTTATTGTGGTTAACATGAGGAATGGTCTGTTTTGGAGGTTGATACAGGAGAGTATTTTTCTCTTGTGGTTAACAGAGGAAATGGTCCAGACACTCATTCCTTAGGGTTTATACATTCTCTCCAGGGTTCACTTTGATTAATGTAGGAGGAATGGTCCAGGGTGGGGAATGGTCGATGCTCAACAATCAGGGATAGGCATTCCTTAGGGTTTATACATTCTCTCCAGGGTGCACTTTGATTAGTGTAGGAAGAATGGCCTGGGGTGGGGAATGGTCTAGGCTCAGAAATCAAGAAAGTTATTCTTCCTTTCTTGAGAAGAATAGTCCAGACAACTCATCATTGATGTTTTACCTTTTGAGGGCAAATATTCTTTCAGATCTCACAGATGTGAGTGAAAGATTGGCCTAGATGATTCAATTTATATCATAACATTACTTTTGTGAAGGTTGATATCAGGTGATTGTTATGAAGACTGTAAGACAGTAGATGTATACTACTGTGGTGGATGTGTTCCATTGTTTGTGACTATACGTTCCTGATCAATTACTTATGTGTTACTTGGTGTGGTAGTGTACCACTAGATTGTAGTTATGTACTACTATGGATAGACACAGTTGTGTCATATTTTTTTTTCAATTTCCTTGAAGACTATTAGCAGTATTGGAAATGATTATCAGTTAGATGGATAATCAAAGGACAGAGATTTCCTAGACAGAAAATGGTTCAGAGCATTTACTCTTCTAGATTAGAAGAATGTCTCTTGTATCACTCTGTGGAGTGAGAATCATGTCTGATTATTTTGATAGAGTATGGTTTCTAGAGATGATGCAACTGATGACACTGATGATGATGATGGTGCTCATGTTCTAGTCATGATCTAGTCTATACAACTATGTTGATG